>PVLC010005833.1:0-73483 GCA_004027655.1 Graphiurus murinus | reverse complement strand
AAGAAGAAGAAGAAGAAGAAAAGAGAGAAGAGGCAGAGAGACTCTGCTCTCATATCATAGAAGTCAGAAGCAAGAGAGAGACTACAAGCAAGGGGATTCACAGACAAACACAGTAGCTAAGACTGCACTCCAGGGACCCGCCTCTCCAGCCACAACCCACCTACCTAGTTATCACCCAGTAAATCCATTATGGATTTACATACTGATGGAATTACAATCCTCATGACTTAGTTGAATCAACTCTGAACCTTGACACATGAGCTCTTCAAGGGACCATTCTATAGCTAACCATGACACTGGGGAAGAATTTGAAGTTGTGTTGAAAACTGTCTGCAGATCCCTAGTAGCACTGGTCTGAGAGTCCTGTCTCAGTGTCCAAAAACTTTGGAATATCTCAGCCTGGACCTGCCACATCCTGGTCAGACAACCCAGGACAAGCCTCTGAGCTCAGTTTGCATACCTGTGAAGGGAAGTGTGCTACTCACCTCTCAGAACTGTTGTAGGGATTAAAATATATATAATGTATGAAACTCTCCTGTCACTGGCCCTAACAAGTAGTGCACATCCAATAAATGGCTTAATATTTTTTCTGTGTTCAAAAATAATGTTTTTAATTTCATGAATAAAATATGTGTAGAAATTTGTTTTGTTCCTTTTTTATTGGGGGATTGTAAACATACATCCTGATGCAGTTCAGGGTGATAGAGGCATCATACATGCACACAGCTTTGGTCAAACCCTCCCCCAGTTTCACCCTACTTCCTCTCCCTCTCCATCTTCCCATGCACAACACTGTGATTGACATTGATAAATTTGTGTTTGTATATCATGTCCACTCAGGTGTTTCCCTCATCAAGTCTTCCTCCCTCCTTTGCCCTCCCTCAGATTCCATCCCTTACTCCACTAAGGTTTCTCTTCTTTTGTCTGAAATCCTTCCTGTGTCCTAATTTTTCCCTATATTCCACATATGAAGGGAAACATCTGACCTTTTTCTTTTTGTGGCTGAATAATTTATTTAGCATAATATTCTCCAGTTACCTCCATTTCCCTGCAAATGACACACTTCTGTTCTTCTTTATGGTTGAGTAGAATCCATTGTGTGTATATACCATAATTTTATAATCCATTCATCTGTTGATGGACACCTATGCTGGTTCCATAGTTTGGCTATTGTGAATTGTGCTACTCATTCACAGCAATGAATGAATGCATTCATTACTATGGTAGTCTGGTTTCAATTATTTGGGGGTAGATACCCAGGAGTGGTATAACTGGGGCATATGGTAGGTTCATTCCCATTCTTCTGAGGAACCTCCACACTGTTTTCCATAGTGGTTGCATTGACTTGAAATCCCACCAACAATGTATCATGGTTCCTATTTCTATATATCCTGGCCAGCATTTATTATTGTTTGTGTTTTTAATGATTGCCATTCTATTTGGGGTTAGGTGAAATCTCAGAGTAGTTTCTATTGCATCTCTCTGATTGCTAATGATATTGAGTATTTTCTCATATATTTATTGACCACTTGCATTTCTTCTTCTATGAAGTGCCTATTTAGCTCACTTGCCCATTTTTTAAAATTGGGCTATTTGTGAGGGTTTTTAGGCACTAAGTTTCTTGTATATCCTAAACATTGATATACTGGAATGTTGTATTATTGTTTTAATTTTTAATTTGCCCTCCATGGTAGAAATCAAATTTTATGAGTAAATCAGGTATGTTTTATTTACTTTTCTATTTCTTCCCATTCCCCATCTCTCAATAAACACTTCTGTATACTTAATTATAATTGAGTAAGAACAAATCCAGGTACATACAAAGAGTAATGAAAATAACACAAAGCTCTTCAAGGAAGTAGCATTTTCTTTCTTTCTTTCATCCTTTTTCCTTCCTTCCTTCCTTCCTTCATTTTCTTTCTTTGCTTAGAGACAAGAAGTCCTGACTAGGATATGAGAGGCAAACTAAGGAATGTCCAGGGACCACTGTCCTTGAAATTAGCCATTTTTGTACATTTTAATCATCTCACTTTAAAAATGACATAGTCATAGAAAATACTTATTTTCTTGTGGCTCTATAGAAAAACCAAAGACCCCAAAATAACGATATCTGGATATTAATGTTACAACTGATTTCAAAGCGTCAAAAGGAATGGCAGGGATTATGGCAATCTGGTGGGCATATGAGCTCCTGTCCTGTTGAAAAGAGGCAACTGGCTTTCAGCTCCAGAAAAGGGCTTTCACGTAGGATCAAAGGACTGCTGTTACCAGAGATTCATAGTGTTCATAAATTGGTGAGAATACATTGATTTCTGTGAAACCTCCCACTTGAAACTTACTAAGAAAAAAACATCAGAGCCTATGCAAGTAAACAAAAGGTGTCACACGTCTCCAGGACAAACTTGGCGCCCAAGGTTCTGGGTTTTCTTTATGGCACAAGGGAGGGATCATCTTGCCTGGGGTCTTCGTTACAATTGGATAACTTGGGACCCAGAGGGAGGAAGCTTCTTTTCATGGCCAATAGTGAGCACTTCCTCCAGGGTTCAACATGGAAAGAGAATAGAAGCCTGACCCAGCCTCAAGCTTAACCTCATGCAGGAGGGAGCCCATACCTCATGCTCATGATCACAGCCTCAAAGTGAAAGATGCTGCTTTGTTTGCTAGTGTTTATTAAAAGGAAAACACAGTTTTAAAATTTTTTCACAAGTAGCAATAAGTCCCCAGATTTAAGTTAGACATCTGAAGGTTCCTGTTCAGACCTACTCTGTTTTCATTTTCTTATCTTTTAAGTGGGGATGACATCACACACTCCCAAGAGAGGTGTGAGGACTGAATATATCATCTATAATTGCATTCCTGCCCCTTGACTGTCCCAAAGAGAGAATTCCACCTTATTCCTGAAAGTATATCTCTATGACATGTCCTTATCCAAAAAGAGAAAACCAGAAGATCAAGTTTCCTCCAGTAGTATAAGATGATGAATAAAACAAATCTCCTAAATGTTTTATTTAATAAAGACATTATATCCAATGAAAACTCATAACTCAATTCTCTCTTCTTAAAAGAAGCTTTGATTGTTCATAGCTGGCTTGGATGTTAATATTTGCATCATGAGTGACTTCAGAGGAAAGGTAATAAAACTCATTCTCTGCAACAATTTATTAAAAAAACTATTACAGTACACGCATTACAAAAAAAGAAAAGTCCATCACAAAAAACATATATACTACATCTATTTAATAAGAAGCCCCAACAAATATATTTCTCCTGGCTTTAGATGATTTAAAATTGATCTCCAAGCCGGGCGTGGTGGCGCACGCTTGTAATCCCAGCATTCGGGAGGCTGAGACCGGAGGATCCGGGTTCGCGGCCAGCCTCAGCTACCTAGTGAGGCACTCCGCAACTTAGTGAGACTTGGTTTCAAAATAAAGAATAAAAAAAAAATAGGACTGGAGGTGTAGCTCGGAGGTAGAATGCCCCTGAGTTCCATCCCCAGTACCACAAAAAAAAAAAAAAAAAAAAAAAAAAAAAAAATTGATCTCCAATAGCTTGTCCAGCTTTTGTATTATTTTTCACAGATAGAATGGTTGCTCTCAATTGTAAGGCAAGCCACATTGAGGGCTCAAGCTTTGGGCTTGTTGCTATTCTAAAGATTTACTCCTGGTGCTATGATATTTATTTCTTTGTAATATCATTACAAAACTAGATAATTGATTTTAGACCTCTTCTGAGCCTTCATTATTCCAATAATTACATGCTGGTGAAACAGTGTCTCTGTATTACTCATTTTTCCCCCCTCAGACCTGGATATGAAGTAGGCTGGGAAAATGGTGTTAATCCCATGCATTCTAGCTAGGTTGATTTTTTTCTTTCAATCATGCTTGAAATGTTTCCATCAGTAATGGAATCCATGGCCCTCTTATACCATTGCTTCTCTGCAGTCGTGCCTTGTGTCATCAAATTCAAGTCTTCCAATTAAATCAGATGCTTTAAAAATGACTAAAGTTTTGGTGATTGAAAGGGGTAATCAACTGTAGAATAGAAAGGCAGAGAAGTTAAGATATAGTTGTGTACCCCCCTAACTCTACTTTGTTCAGTAATGGACCACATATGCCATGGTGGTCTGATCAGAATACACTGTGTAATGGTGCCATGGTCAGTTTAATTTGTGGAACTATATTCAATGATATTTGCATTCTGATGCATTTTTTCAGAACATGTCTGTCCTTAAATATGCCCTTGGAAAGTAGTCAACAAGAAGGCTGCCCATCTTTTGTATGAAAGATGGGACTAAGTTGCAAATGTTACTGAATGTACTTCTCCAAAGTCACTGTGCACCTTCTTGCCTACCATGGCTCTCTACTTGGGCTCCAACCCCACTTGGTTCTTCACCCTACAGCTCCATCTGCCTGTGCATGACCTCAGTCCTGACCATCCCTATCTCCTCAGTGTCCCCAGCGTGATGTCAGCTTCCACTGGGCAGCAAAAAGCATCTAGGTGAAGGGTCACAGCAGTTCTAGGTCTCATAAGAGGGCCCCAGTGTGATGCTGCTTATCTCTGGAACTGATTCAGGAGCTGAGGAACCTAACCCGGAAGGAAGTCTGACTATCCAGAGAAGCGAATCTATGATGTACAACAGAAAAATGCTTCCCCAACTTCCCTGGAAGATTGTTCCAGGAAGCTGCAGTTCCGCAGGACCTCTCTGTGCATCCTTACTGATTAAAACTTTTTCATGGAGAGCTGGAGACAACTTGACCCTGGAGTTCATCTTTCTTCCATTAATATTTACTTTCTCCCTAACCATCATAGTGTCATAAAGCTTTAATGAGAAGAAAATGTTTTGCCTTAGACTAAATAATAACTTTAACATTTTTCCAGGTCTCACCAAAAGAAAAATTAAACAGGAGAAGCATATGATGTTATGAATTTAGCCCTACTTTCAAGTGTTCTCTGTTTTGTAGATCCTTAGGCAGAGAAAATAATGAAAACATAAAAATAATAAACAACTCCACCTGAAAACTGGATGTTAGTGTATTGGAATTTCTGCATTATAATTGCCTTAAAGAAGAGTTCTATGCCTTGAATGTCTCTGAAGAAATATTTGGGTTGAGCTCTGAGTAAATGTGGAGCACTGCTTCTTGACCAAAATGATGTTTGTATTAATCTGTGATTAAATCACAAAAATATATACTTAAAAGCACTCATGTCCTCTATATTTAGTTTTTTCCATCAGGAATAAAAAAATTCTTTTTTTTCTCTTTTGACTCCTAGTGAATTAGAAATCATTTGTTTATTTGCCAGGAAGATTCACCATGATGTGTTTTGATTTTATTTTTGTACCCCTCTAAATTTTACTCCAAGAGTTAATAGTATTTATTGAGATTAGAAATAAAATATTCCAATTATTGAGGTTTACTTTCATTCTCTCTTGCTTTCTCCACACTTACATTGTAATTTTAGGATAAATGATAAAAAGAGTAACCTCACTCGATGCTAATAAACACATAACATACATTGCTTTTAAAGTCTGTGGCACTAAAATTGGAAATAGTCACAGGAGGAATTTAGGATGCTATTTAATAGATCACTTTCAATATTGTTCAGACAAGGTGCTTAAGACTTTTGTTTGTTTCATGTATATTGTACTTGAAAGATCACCACGTCTTCCAGAGTCCAACCTGTAACACTCATGTTGCACAATCTGTTTGTGAAAATCATAGAAAATTGAGGCAGTGTCAGAGTGACTGGTGGGCAGCTTTTATATCTAAGCTTTTTCAAATATATTTTGTCGACTTTTATGTAATATTTAGGGGAGAATTACAAGTTCTCTCAAAGCTATTTTATGCCAAATTCTTTTAGCAGGGGATGGTAGGGCATTTCCATTCTTTAGTGTTTATGGAACGCCTAAATAAAAGCACATTTTCTTCCTGATTGCACCTCTAGATTCTGATAGCCATGAGTGAAAAGCCCAAGTAGGTCTTATACAGACGGGTTTGGTCACCAAAGATCACCTGTTCTGTTTCCAGCCACTGAGTGAGGTTAAATGGAGCTCTCAGGAATCGACTCAGAAGTCCTAGAGGAGGAGATCAGGGTGGCCTTTGGGGTCAAGTTCTAGTCTCTAAACCAATAATCTCTGCACTATAGGGAAGATGATGTTTCAGAGTCTAAGGCACAGGAGCACATCCCTGTAGAGTTGGGAAGTGCTGTGTTAAGAATGTAAAGCAAGCCAACAAGTTCAAACCTCCTACCTACCTGTGAATCCCTCGAGCTTCGAACTCCTCATAGAGGAGAAAAGAACTATGTGAGCTCTTTAGTGGTTGGAAGAGCATTCTAGGAAACAAGTAAGTTGATCCATGAAGAATATTTAAATTTCTCAGGGTGATCAGCAGTACAATGAGAATTTCAGATGGGGAAGATGAACAAGGTTTATTTCCCTAAGAGAATGTTTCTGGAAATCAAGTGTACATGTGTGTACATGTATCATGTAAGTGCACATGCATAGGTTGTGAATACACTCATGTAAGAATACTCCACTTCATACCAAAAAAGGAAATGTATCAGATACTAAATTTTTCAGTATTGGTGGGAGATGGTAAAGGTTGGTCACCTCTTCACCACCACCCAACAACCAACATCTTTGAATGATTACTGCTTTTTATGTATAATAACTCTTACATGAATCATTAGGATCATTCTAAGAGCAAGTAAATTCCCAAGTTAACAGCTTGGCTTCAGTGTGTCATTCCCAAAAAGAAAGAGAGTAGTATTATGACTATGGTTTTTCTTATCTCTTCTAATTTCCTAAAGACAAGGTTATAGGTATTGCTTTTAGTATCTACTTAAATTTCCGGAATTCTCACTGTTTCTAAGAATTCTTTGCAATTCCTTTTTGGGTTGAAGTTGGCTGAGGGTCAAGTGTCCCTCAAGGAGCTGCTATAAATTAAACCTGATGTTTATATATGTCAGTGGGACAATTAACATCCAGGAAACACACCGTTGACTGGCCTGACATTTAGGACACCTGACTAGCTGGCATTCAACTCTCTCTTACTCATTAGGCGAGAGTTCTTCTGTGGGACTCACTTATTTCAAAGTCTCTAAAGGCTGTCCTTTCTTTATGAGGGTTTCTATTTCTCCCTGTTGCTGCCCATTTGTCCATAAAATCATTCCAGATTTACTTCTTATCTGCTCACAGATGTCATCGGTGAAAGATGAGTGGATGAGAGAAGCACACACTCACAAAGTGATGGAGAAATGGTTGGTTCCACAACGGAGGGAGAAGTGGAGAAGTATTAATCTCATAGTCTGTTTATGGGACCAGAATACCATATACTGTAAATGCCAGTTCTGGATGGTAAGGATGTTTGCTTTTCTTGTGTGAAATGTGTGCTCACCCACAAAGGCTAGAAGAAAAAATATATTTATTGAGCAAATATGAATGTATTCAACTTTCTGCATCATGGAAGTCTTGAGAAATCTTAATAATATTTCATAAAGGGGGAGGAAAAAATAAGATTTATATGATATGAGTGCCTGGGTTCAATTTGTTTTAAGTGGAATTTTCAAAGTCACATGGTTAAATTTGTAGTAATTTTAATTTTATGTATTTATTTATTTAATTTATTGTGGCACTAGATATTGAACCCAGGAGCATTATACCTCCAAGCTACATTCCCAACCCTATTTATGCATTTATTTTTTTTAAATTCTGAAACAGAGTCTTGCTAGGTGGATGAGATTCTCATTACTTGCTGAGGCTGTCCTCAAACCTGTAATACTCTTGTTGCATCCTCCCAAGTACTGGTATTACAGGCATGTGCCACCAGGTCCGGCTAGGAGTCATTTTTGGTATCATAGTTTAAAAGAAGGGGACACAACCAGGTCAGGGTCTTGATTAACAAACTATTAATGGATAAATGAACTGTTTACTCTTATGAGCAAATTAATTGCTTGAATGAATGGGTTTGCAAAATGTTCTGACATAATGAGTAGCTAATTATTGATTGCAAAGTTCTATTTTCCAGTGCAGGAATTCCTGGAAAAACAGTCACATCATATTCTTTTTTTTTTTTTTTTTTTTTTTTTTGCGGTACTGGGGATTGAACTCAGGGGCATTCTACCTCCGAGCTATACCCCAGCCCTATTTTTTATTCTTTATTTTGAAACTGAGTCTCACTAAGTTGCGGAGTGCCTCTCTAGGTAGCTGAGGCTGGCCGCGAACCCGGATCCTCCAGTCTCAGCCTCCCGAATGCTGGGATTATAAGCGTGCGCCACCACGCCCGGCTTATATTCTTTTTTTTTTTAACTATACTTTTATTGGTGCATTATAGTATCACATCATAATGTAGCTCAGAGTGATATGGACATACATGTACATATTCTTAGACATGGTCTTGTTCCCACCCAGAATGAGTTCGACTCAAATTTTCACTGAGTGGCCTTAAGCAAGCCCTGCCATCTCTCTGAGATTTAGTGTCTTTAAATTTGAAATGCGGATTACAAAAAGCATTTATTTCATGATACCGTTTGGGGGATTAAATAAATTAGGAGAGCACACTCAGGAGAGTCTCTTTCTGCCAAAAGAAAACTTAAAAAGGAATGATAATGACACAATACTCAAGTGTCACGGAGTGATTTGGAAACATTCTGCATGTAAAAGCAACAGTTAGCAATCAGCAAATTCTCACTCTTATCAATAGACAGCAGAGTCGCCATGGAGGTGGGGGGAGGGATATAATGTGTAGCATCTGTTTAGAATCAGAGAAAAGACAGTCTTGAGCATCTTGAATTATAGTAAATCTTTTCCATCTCATTTCTGTAGTATACTAACAGGCTGCAGACACTTTGGACGTGAGACATAAAATGTGGATTATGCAGTCTGTGCTCCAGCTTATCTTTATTTTGTTAGCAATGATTGCAAAATTGTGGGCCCGAGTTGAAGTACTCCATCCATAAGACAGATTTAGATGATTGCAGGGAGGTTGTCATGCAAATCTAATACCTGGCTGGATGTGGTGATGCATACTTGTAATCCCAGTTCTTGGGAGACTCAGAAAGGAGGATTGTAGGTTTGAGGCCAGTCTTAGTAACTTAGCGAGACTCTCAACAACTTAGTGAGACCCTGTTTCAAAATAATGGCTGGGGGGGTGTAGTTCAGTGGTGGAATGCCTCTGGGTTCAATCCCACCATGTCAACTCAGGAATTGGATCTAGTCTTGGGGAAATAATTTTATTTCTTTTTATTACTTTCTTTCTTCTTTTTTCCCAATGTTGTATTTTCTCTGCAAAAGTATGTGTGATCTCATTTGAGAAAAAAAAAGATAAAATTGTAAATGTGTCACCCTCTATGAAGTTAAGAATGGGAAACATACCCTTTGTCTTCATTCTGATAAAGCCAAGTCCACTCACAATCTTAGATTTTTAAAGAAACCAAAAGCCAAAATTAATAGCAAACCGAACCTCTAAATTCCTCTTAGACTCTTTTCTCCACTTATTATTTTGGATAGTTCCTTTGCCAAACAAGCAATTTGATCAAATTCTCCCTTTCTTTCCTTCCCAAACACAAATCTTTCTTTATTCTGTGTCTTCTTCCAGCTGGGTAGAACACTTTTCTTTTTTCAAAATGTCAAATGTGTATCAAAAATTAAGGAAAAATAAACTTTGCATCTGAGGAAGAACAGTGATGAATTGGCTTAGAGTTCAGCTGTTTCCATCACTCTGAACTATCTTATGATGTGAGACTACACTGCACCAATAAAAATTATATATATATATATATATAATATGTATGCTTTCAATATATATATATACTATATATATATACATATATATGAATTAATCTTCTCTGTAAAATAATTGTTACCAGGTCTTTCATTTCCAAGTCAGCCATTCCCAATACTAATTAAAGCTGCAATGGCCTATTTTATGAGGGCTTCAGGAAATTCTTAAGACATTAATGATAGTAGATTTAATTTTTAGAATAATTTCATATTAATTACATAGCAACTTGTGTGATTTTTTTTTGTAACACTCAACTGATAATGAATTGCAATGTCTATCTTTTTAATTGCATATTAAGTACCTGCATATGTTGGAGAACTTTCCATTAAAATCACTCCCAGAAAGTGAATCGGCATGGCGAGGTATTCATTTATTTATTCAGTTTTGCTAGACTGTGCATCAATCAAAATAGCTGATCAACTCATGGGCACTTAGGGAAAAAAATTCTTATGGATGCAGATTACAGAATCCCATGTCCAGATGAGAATTGGCAAAGTGGACCCCAGGACCTCCTCTTGGTCTATTTTTGGGTTAATTCTAAGATTTCGCGGTCAGCAAAGCTGCTCTACTTTTTCACTAATTATTTTACTCAAGACTATTGGAATCATACTATGCACCTATTTAACTTACAACTAATTCAATTACATGCATGCTGAGAGAAAGAAGAGAAATACACACAGACAAAGAAAGATGGAGAGAGAGAAAATGAGAATGAATCATCAGAGTCTAGGATAGCTTCTGGGATTCTATGTTTTTCCCTACTTGAATTTTTCCCTGTGGGAGGCTTACACATAGAGTAGGGGAAATAAATGAGGGATTTCCTCCATTGCACCATTACTCTCAATTTCCCCAGCCCCCTTTCCATGGAAGTAGCTCTCAGGAGCAAACAGGATTCTGAAGTTTAACGACTTTTAATCTTAGAAATCACAGATTTTTATAAACACACGCAGCTGCTACGTCAGTTGAAATGAAACTGACCAACAGCTACCCTCCACCCCCCAAATCTGGTTTACTGAGCAAATTTGAGTACAATATTTTTGCAAGTTTTATATCCAAACCCAGAAAGAATGTATGACTTCATGATCCTTCAACTACACCCAGGATTCTGTTGGTTCATTTCTTCTAAAAGGAATGAAGCAGCCTTCAACCTGTTTCAAAGAAATGTAGTTGGGGGGAAGCTTTTATAACCAGTTCTTTGCACATAAGAGTTGTATTTTGTTATAGAGGAAAAGACTAGAAATGTAGTAGGAGGGTCTTTTATTACCTGCACTTTCCATAGGAGAATTGTATTTGGTTATGGAAGAAAATGCTAGAAAGGAGAAATTTAACCTATAGGTACTGTTAATTGTAGGATTTCAGCCATCTTAAGAGGTGATTCTCAAGTTGGGTATGGTGGTGCACACCTGCAATCCCACCACTTGGAAGCCGAGACAGAAGGATAGTAGATCTGAGGCCAGCCTCAGCAACTTGGAGAGGCTCTCAGCAATTTAGTGAGACTCTGATTCCAAATAAAAAAATAAAATGGGATGGGGGTGTAACTCAGAGGTAGAATGCCCCTGAGTAGAGTCCTCAGCATCAGAAAAAAAAAAAGAGTGACTCTCAGTTAATAATAGGATAATAGGCCTGAAAACTAAGCACACAGCGGAGCCTCCCTGGGTGGAGGTAGATAGTCATGGAATCCAGATATAACAGGTGACCAGATGTTTTGACTTTGTTCTATGGAGTTAATAACCTTTAACTTGATAATTTAGATGAAAGCATTTCATGGCTTGAAAATATACCTTCACTCTGCACACTGGAGGTTCCCCCCCGAAAAGATGCCTGTAATCATTGTGAAGTGTAGAGTTCTTTGACACAGGACACTGAAAATAACTTGAGTGCCCATTTCCCATGTTTATAAAACTGCCTTTCTGCTGCAGAGGAGAGGCTGTGGAGTCCCTAGGACAGAATGGAAATAAGAAATTGCATTGGACTTCCTTGAGACTCCATTAAGAGGGAGGATAAATGCCATGCGGCTTTCAGCTGAACTTTAGAAAGCTCCCTTAATAAAGACTGGTGAGCATCAAGACAGAAGAGAGAGTACCGCCTTTCAGGAAAAATGAGACAGGTACAAAATGTTCCCCTTCTGTGGCTGACTTTTAAAACCTCAGTTTTTTTTGTCTACATAATAACAAATTACTGGATTGTAAATGGTGCAAGAAAATTCAGTGATGAATTACCTGTCTGCGGGGGGGGGGGGGCTCCTCAAGAAACATATGCACATGCAGATTATGATAATTTGAATATCAGTGAGTAAAGGAACCATCTACGAAAATGTCAGCAGGGTTAAAGTATACCAGACAGGATACCACAGCCCCGTAAGGCCCATAGAGATGGATTCTTCCACATCCAGGCTGTGAGGACCAGGAAGAGTAGACAGATGTGAACAGACCCATCGCTCATGGCTGTTCTGAGATCTGGTGACTAGGAGCAGTCCTGTAGTGAGTGTTTCACTGGGTTTTCTTTGTAATACACAAGAACACCCATATTTCTTTTAAAATCAGACAATTCATATTTCCATCATGGTACAATTTTGTGTGTATTTCTTGTCCTTCCTTGCCTGGTGATTATCTAACAGGGGGTCATAAACCCTTGTCCTTCTGGACTCTGCAGTGTTTGTGGTACTGGGGATTGAACCCGAGGGCATTCTACCACGTTTTTCTTTATTACCATGGTGACTAACAATGTTCCAGACAGATGTCAGCCTATCGTCAGGGCCCCAGAGAGAAAAAAGATGAAATGCAAAGCCCCCGCCCACTTCCAGAGAACAGGCAGAAAAGCAAGAATTAAAAATTCAGCTGTAGGCGTTGATAACTTTTTTTAATGTACTAACAGTTGAACCCAGAGGCATCCTACCTCTGAGCTACATATCCAGCCCCCTTTTATTTTTTATTTTGGAACAGGGTCTTGCTAACTTGATGAGGATAGATAGATGAATCTCAGTCCCTTCCTTCTCTGTGTGTCCTGAAGAGCCTGCATATTGATGATCTCCAATCTGAAGTCACATATCAGGGACACTGATTGATGGATTCTCTATCAGGCAGCCTTCCAGATGAAGATGGATGGAAAGCAGTTATGTGTCTCTGTAAAGACAAGAAAAAAATATACAAATATGTAAATATGTGACTTTATTTGTGCATGTATATTTCAACATATTAATAAAACATATAAAATAATAAACTTATAATAATATAAATTTGTGCAACTACATATGTAGATTCAGGATCAGTGTGCTTGTGTGTGTCCTTAAAGAACACTAAATTTGTCTAAGATGAGGTTTAATCTTTACTATTAGCAACACATCTCTAGTTTTATTCAAATTTTGGTGATACATAGGAAAACCTTAATCCTTGTATAGAAGTTATACTATTCACCCAGTATCAGGTAAAGAAGGCAATAATAAACCCATGCTTATGTTTAGGTATAATATCTTTTTCTATTAATATATCTAATTTGATGGGATTCAAATACACACTTATGGACAAAGCTAAACTTCCTTTCACGTGTTATTCCAAGCAATTGTTCAAAATTGTGTGAATATCTTATTTGTTTCTCATAGGAGACTGTGGATTGCAGTGCATGGATTTAGCCCACTAGCATTACTTGTTCGCATTATTTTTGAGTCACATTTGTACACTTATAAATTCCTTGAAGAAGGACATACAGGTTCATCTAAATTATCTTATAGATAATTGCCCAGCATGGTGGTGCATGTCTGTATTCCCATTACTTGGGAGACTGAGACAGGAGGATCACAGGTTCAAGGGCAGCCCCACCAACTTAGGGAAACTCTCAGCAACCTAGTTAGACACTGTCAAAGCAAAATATAAAATAGGGCTGGGGGTGTAGCTCAGAGGTTGAATGCCTCTAGGTATCTCCAATATCAGAAAGAGAGAGAGAAAGAAAGACAGAAAGAAAGAAAGAAAGAAAGAAAGAAAGAAAGAAAGAAAGAAAGAAAGAAAGAAAGAAGCAAGCAACTTGTGGATAAATAAGGGATTTGCGGCTGAAATGAAAACTATTTTAAGCCCAGAGGAACTTGGGGCATCAAAACAGGAAGTATCCCACACAATTGGCTTGGCTCTGTGTCAGCCAATAAACTGCAAGTCTCAGGATAATCAGCCAGACATGGTGCAAAAAAGGGGGGGGGGCTTTCATCTTATTGGACAGAATGTTTTGAGGCCGTCAGTCTGTGGCTGGTTCAGTAGATCACTGATGTGGTCTCATTTTTCTCTTCTGTCATCTGTGACATGTGCATCCAAGTCTCCTGCCCTTCTGACAGCTGCTGATTCTCACCAGATAATTCCAGCTGCTCCTCTTCTCCAGCCTATGGTAGAATTGAACTGCCCAGTCTCTTCATGGTCATGTGAGGAATTATGTCCAGCAAATTTGGACCTGCACACCATTTGTGGTTTTCATGTGCTTTCTTACATTCCATAGGTCTTCATTTTATTAGATGAACTTTTTGACATGCACAGAAGCTATCAGTTCTCTGCAATCCTATTTGTCTATTTTTTCTCTTGTTGCTTGTGATTTTGGAGATCTTATCCCAAAACTTATTGCCCTGACAAATGTCATGAAGCTTCCCCCTCTGTGATTTCTTGCAGGACTGTATGGTTTCAGATCTCAAGTATACATTTTTTTAATCCCCTTCAAGTTAATTTCTGTATATGGTAGAAGACAAGGAGGGTTCAGTTTTATCTTTTTTCCCTCCTATGGGAATATCTACTTTTCGCAATAGCAGCAACAGACCAAGGAAAAGCAAGCATTTTAACCACCCTGATTAGTAATCCCTCCTGAATCCTCCCTAACCTGCCAACCCATCAACAACAGAAACTGGCGGAGGTCAGTTAGTGGCAGTGGGGTTAACCCGGTGAGACTGCAGGTATCTGATAGGGAGGGTGAAAGGGTGAAGCTCCTCATGTATCCTGTGGGTTCCTGGGGATTTTAAGGAAAGCAGAGGTGTCTCCCTGTGCACCATGGGATATGGCCTCCTGACATTTGGCAACAGAGCAACCTGGGTGATGGATGTTAAATTTACACCTAGCTTTATCCCCTGATGATATGGGGCCAGAAAGTCAAGGCAACAACTCTGTTTTCAAAGACTGTTGGTTTAGAAAAGCTTTCATGCTGTGTTTCCTCACTAAATCTATAGCTCTCAAATTATTTTCAGAACTGTGAACAAAGACGACCTCTGCCCCTCGTCTCTTATCTTCTAGAATGCAAGCAAGTCTTTCCTTCCCCTCTCCCTTCACTCAATTAATTTAGCTGAGGACATTTCTATTTTAATTAGAGTGGCAGTTCTCATAAATATTCATCAGTGACAAGTCAGTCTCCAGGGTCAGCAGGGTGCAGGCCAGGAAGGAAGAACATGAAGGTTTTCTCTTCCCTGCAGCTAGCTCACACTCGTGAATGCTTAAGTAGCCATTCCTGCTTATTTAAATTCATTCAAAAAGAATTTACCAAAGGCCAGCAGGTGTGAGGCATGTGGTTGGGACCAGAGGATTCAGAAGTCAACTTGGCATCTGTCTATGCACGGCTCTGTAACTGCCTACATGTGTATATGTGGTCCACTGGCACCCATTTCTATAGCTTTGCTATTTTATTGACACCCAGTATAACAGGTTTATAAAGAACTGTAGCCACATAGTCACAGAGGTATGTATTTATTAATGCAATGTCAGATAAAGGAAAGGCAGAGTGAAAGGAGAGAGAAGAGCCTTGGAAGTATATAAGATACAAGGTAAACTACGTTTTCTGATGAGTAGGGCAGAATTGTGGCTATCTTCTCTTATTTTTTTTTCACTGTACCAATCAGAATATGCAAGGCTATGTTCCAGTAACTAATATGTTTAGCATATTATTGCCAGATCGGACATGGTGGTGTATGTCTACAATACCAGTACTTGGGAGGCTGAGATAGGAGAACCACAGGTTTGAAGGTAGAAAACCATAGTCACTGAAAAGGGAGCACAGAGCAGAAGGGTCTGGGAGCTGATGTGAACTCTGCCTCTCTTTATCATCAGGAAGAAGCCAAATTTCTTCTTCAATCTGGAAAGAAACTAAAAAAGAGAAAATGGGGCCCAGGCAGTAGGTCAGAGAGAAATCTGAATTTAATGAATATCACGAGTTTGAAAGGTGCAGTGGAGTATAAAACAGAAAAGGGATGTCTGCACAGTCTGGAGTCAGATCTTCTCTGGGTAGAGACCAATACAAAACTCAGCACCATTGACTGATGATTTCCCAGCCAGTCTACCTCCAATTTTATTTCTTTTTTGGATACAGGGTCTCACTAGGCTGCTGAGAGCCTCGCTAAGTTGCCAAGGCTAGCTTTACACCTACAATCATCCTGTCTCAGCCTCCCAAGTACTAGGAGTGGTGGTGCACACTTGTCATCCCAGTACTTAGGAGGCTGAGACAGGAGGATCCAGGTTTGCAGCCAGCCTCAGCTACTTAGTGAAGTCCTGTGCAACTTAGTGAGACCCTGTTTCAAAATAAAGAGTAAAAATTAGGGCTAGGGGTGAAGCATGCCCCTGGGTTCAATACCCAGTTCTGCAAAAAGAAGAAGAAGAAGAAGAAAAAGAAGAAGAAGAAGAAATAACTTTCTAATCAAGCCTTCCCTAACTCTTGGCATTCCGACTGCTCCCCCTACTGCAGTGTTCCAGGATCGCTTCTACTTCCCAAAATACTCTACATCACTCTGTCCTTAAATTGCTATTGGCCTGTGCTTCCCACCCAGGCACAAGCTGACTGGAAGCTGGGCTCCTGCCTGAGATGTTGACCACTGAGTCCCAGGGTGCTTGGCTCATAGCACCCTACCAGTAGAGTTGATATTCAGGTGTGCTGGAACAAATCTTTAATCCCAGTACTTGGGAGGCTGAGACAGGAGGATTGCAGATTCTAGGACAACTCAGGAAACTTAGTGAGGCCCTCTAAAACTTAGCGAGATCCTATTTCAAACAAAAACAAAATAAAATAGGATTGGAGGTGTAGCTCAGAGGTAGAACATCCCCGGGTTCAATTTCCAGTACCACAGTTAAATAAATAAGTATATGAATAAATTTAGAGTTGATGAATTACAAGCATCATTGAACCATGTCTTTCTTTGGAGAAAAATTAAACCAAATTTTATGACAAGCCTGGGTTAAATTTCCCACTGTAGACTGAACAAACAGTTCCTGTTTCCTCAGAGACACAAGATACTTGACATAGTGCAAAAATCACCGTTGGGGATGTAGGCATGGAAATCGCAGAACGGATGAGAGACTAAAGCCATAATCAGTTAAAGTTTTTTTTTTTCTGCTGAATAATTGGATTGCTAAACATACACATATTTCATGTCTCCTTGCATTAAATCATTGGTGGAAAGCATGTTACTGTTAAATAAAATAGTAAATGACAACAAACAGTAGACAGATAATGATTTTCTCTTTCACACTTGGTTAGCTGAAATGTTCGCCATAATGTACCACAAGATAAGAAATTACTATTATTTGGGAGGGGAAAAAAAAACACATGTATGCCTGGTGCGCTCCTCTCTCTGGTCTGGAATAATCATGACACACAACTCAGGGTTGGAGACACTCAAGCAGATCAGCCTTAGTCACTGAACCTAACTAAGCAAGTTCCCATGAATGGTTGCTCCAATCCTACCATAGTTAAAAGTCCTACTGAGAAGCTCTTAAAGCACTTGAGCCAGTTGACCCAGGTTGCTTTCTGAGTTTACCTTCTGTGATCATATATGCACACATCTTCCTGCCGCCTGCCTAAGCCCCAAAGTAACACCCAGGGGCAGACTCAAACATAATCCTGGGTCTGGTAGTTCAACCCCACATGAGGTGGGTTCTTAAGCCCAGCTGATTGTCACAACTTTGGGATGTAAAATAAAATAAAATTGTATGTTCTCTGTTGAGAGAGACATCAAGAACTGGGCATGGTGGTGCATACTTGTAATCTCAATTCTTGGGAGGCTGAGACATGAGAATGGTAGATTCCAGGTCAGCCTCAGTAATTTAGTGAGGACCTCAGCAATTTAATAAGACCTTCTTTCAAAATAAAATTGGGCTGGGTGTAGCTTGGACGTAGAATGCCTCTAGATTCAATTCCCAGTAAAACACACACACACACACACACACACACACACACACACACACACACACACACACACAGAGAGAGAGAGAGAGAGAGAGAGAGAGAGAGAGATGGAACCTATCCATTTTTAACTTATGAACTCAAGTCTTGATAGGTTCTTGTTCCCAGTGTTCGTGAATTCCAGCTGTCAATCAAATGACAATTTTAGTCCGTGTTGGACAGCTTTATATGTCTACTTTGCTAGACCCTTGTATGAGTTAGTTTATGCTCCTATCCTTTAAAAATTACTGAGAAAACTCACCTTGAACCGCTGACTTGCAGGCTGTAGATCAGCTCCACAAACTAGTGAGATCTCAGACAGGTAATTGGACACCTCACACCATTAAGAAGGAAAGTCAGCTTTGAATGCAGGTTTTATAGATCTCTGGCTAAAATTGCCCCCATCCTTTCTGTTAGAATCTCAGGCTAGTGGTTGGCTTTCCTGATCTGATCTTTGTAGCTAAGATAGCTATGAAGAATGATATTCAGAATGTCAAAGTGCCTTATCTTTCCATGTGTGTCTACGTGGTCATGTAATTAGCAGAATATATCAAAAGGAACAGCAGTGTCAAGAGGGAAAATGGTGCTTCTTTTACCCAGAAAGAAAAGGTGATGGGCTCACTTCAGAATAAAATATACATGAGTAGAACTTTATGTGCTGATAAGGAATGGGATTTAAGATTCATTGTTGAATAATTTAAGAATTAGAAATAATGAGCCAGGCGTGATGACACATGCTTGTAGTGCCAGTAGGCTGGGGAGGCTGAGATGAGAGGATAGCAGGTTTGAGGCCAGCCTCAGTAACTTAGTGAGGTCCTCTACAACTTAGTGAGACCCTCTCTGTTTCAAAACAAAATATATAAAATCGGGTTGAGGGTGTAGCTCAGAGGTCAAATGTCCAGTCCAGTACCCACTCCCCCACACACAGAATTAGAAATAGTGTATGAACCATGTAGGAGGGCTTATACATATATAAGTACATATGTATATCATGTATGCTTCTGTAAATATATAAATACTTATGTACACACACACACACACACACACACACACACACACACACACACACCCTGCCTCCCCCCACCCCGCACACAAACCTTAATAGAGAAAATGACGAGGGAGTTGGGAAGGTGAACCACAGGGAAGAAAACTTTCTTTCTCTTTGCATTGCATAACCGTTTATATTACTGGCAATGTTTGTGCTGCAGATATCCATTTAAAATCAAGTTATGAATAACCATTGGTTTATTTTATTATATCATCCTCAACTGCATCCTTAATCCAGACCTGGCATGCTCAACTGTGTGTCAGAAATTATGCTAAGCCTTTTAAGTAGGCTGCTTCCTCCTCATAACTGCCTACTTAAAGGGCTTAAAGGGAGGTAATATTAAAAAGCCCCATATTACAGACTGAAATACGGACCTACAGAGAGTGAAGCTCTCATCCCGTGAAACACACCAGCTAACTGAGGCTCAGAACCAGTGTCTCTGTGTCCAGAGTCTAGACCTCAACTGTCACATCGTTTCCTCTCTGTTTTAGAACAAGTAGGAGCTCAGGTAGTATAAATCACTTATGTCTTATTTGATGTTGGTTTAAGATAACTTGAGGGAGAAATATCAACTGGAAATTATAAATCTTGAAATCACTTCAGATTTTAGTATTCTTAATTTTAATAATCTAAGTTTTTTTGTGTGTGTATGCATGCCTGTGTGTGTGTGTGTGTGTGTGTGTGTGTGTGTGTGTGTGTGTGTGTGGTGTGCTAGGGATTGAACCTAGGGGCATTCTACCTCCGAACTAAATCCCCAGCCCTATTTCATTTTTATTTTGAAACAGGGTCTCATTAGGTTGCTGAGAGTCTTACTACTTGCTGAGGCTGTCCTCAAGCCTGTGATCCTTCTGTATCAGTTTCCCAAGTACTGAGATTACAAACATGTGCCACCACACCTGGATAATCAAAGGATTTTAATTCATTTTCCAAACCATCAAAATAATTATAATATTATTAATTTATTATTATTATTATTAATATTATTATTTTGTGGGTGTGATACTGAGGAATGCACTCTGGAGCATTTCTTTGAGTACACCCCCAGCCCTATTTTATTTATTTCTATTTTGAAACAAGGTTTTTTTCTAGGTTGCTCAGAGTATCACTAAGTTGCTGAGGCTAGCCTTGAACCTGCAATCCTCCTGTCTCAGCTTCCCAAGTACTAGAATTACAGGCATGTGCCATCACGTTCAGCTCTAAAATTACTTTTATAAAATATTATCTCCATACAGCCACAACTTCTGTGTAGAGTTCTGCTCCTACTTCATTTCCAGGCTTTCTGTTAAATTTCTGATGGCAGTGTGCATAACTTCATAATTGCCAAGTTCACTAAGAAAGCCCATATTGGAGATGTGACATATCCCTGACTGTGTGGTTTAATGAAACTAAACGGTATCGATCTAATATGAAATAAACGGTTGATGGACTTCTAATGTGTGCCAGATGCTGAAAATGCTCTGTTTTCTTTGGGAAACAAATGACCATTCTTTGGGGCTTGGACTTAGTCCTATCTAAGTCGATGTGTGATTCTTATCAGCAGACCAATTGGCCCATGGA
This sequence comes from Graphiurus murinus, assembly GCA_004027655.1. Taxonomy (NCBI): domain Eukaryota; kingdom Metazoa; phylum Chordata; class Mammalia; order Rodentia; family Gliridae; genus Graphiurus; species Graphiurus murinus. The sequence goes on along the minus strand of PVLC010005833.1, from coordinate 52,933 downwards.
TAATTATAAGAGAGACTCTTTGCAAGAAAGTACCTGGAAGCCGGGCGTGGTGGCGCACGCTTGTAATCCCAGCATTCAGGAGGCTGAGACCGGAGGATCCGGGTTCGCGGCCAGCCTCAGCTACCTAGTGAGGCACTCCGCAACTTAGTGAGACTCGGTTTCAATAAAGAATAAAAAAATAGGGCTGGGGGTGTAGCTCAGAGGTAGAATGCCCCTGAGTTCAATCCCCAGTACCGCAAAAAAAAAAAAAAAAAAAAAAAAGAAAGTACCTGGAAAAAATATTTCATGAAGTGCAAGGAAATATTATCATTCTCCTATGGATGACCATTCATGATGTGGGGAGTTTTAAGATTCCTAAATAAAAATAAACTTGGATTTGAGTTACATTCTTATAGAAATATACACATGCATATATTATGTATGACTCACTTACTTTTATAATTAAAGCCAAAGAATGTACACTATTTACACAGAGGTGAATAATTTGGCATTTTATTTTAGTTTTTATTAGGATAAAGGGGAAGAAAGAGGATAGAGATAAAAATTGAGATAGAAAATAAAAGAGAAACTACATTTTTTATTTACTTTTTTCTGGTACCAGAGATTGAGTGTAGGTGCATTCTACCTCCAAGCTAAACCCCCAGCATTTATTTTTTCATTTAGAAACAAGATCTTGTTAAGATGCTGAGAGTCGCACTAAGTTGCTGAGTATCCTCAAACCTGCTATCCTCCTGTCTCAGCCTTCCAAGTACTGGGATTACAGGTGTGCATCACTACACCTGGCAGAAAATGAGACTAATTTTACAGAGTTAGTGAGAGTCAGGAAAGCTCAAAAATCTGATCTGGATTTTCTCATGAGAGAACCTGGTGGAATTATTGTAGTTACACAATAAGAATTTGAATCTCATTACCTATATCCCCCCCCTTTTTTAAACCCAGGAGAAAGAAGAATAAAGGCAGAAGACAGGTCTACCTGAAGAGAAAGGCCCAGACACATAAAGAACGTTGAAAGTGCCTGTGTGGCATGTAAGCTGAAGTCCCCTTTCCTCCTGTCAAGGGAACTAACCCAAAGACTTCTGGGAGGAAAAAATAAAAGCTTCTGTGCACCTGCTTCACTGTCTGCTCTTCCTGCTGACCCTGGGGCTCAAGAAGAAGAAAGCCCGTGCATGCCTGCACTCCAGGGACGTTTCTCTCACAACTCCTGTGTGCCAGGGAGCATTGAAGAGATAGCATTCCTGTCCCCCTGGAGCTGTCATGTTAGGGAGAGAAAGATAACAAACACATGAAGCCAATTGTGTATTATGTCTCACATGAAATATGCTCTGGACCCTCCAAGCCAGGGTGGGAGAGAGCTTCGGGTGGTCATGGCTAATATTAACTGACATCATTTCTTTTCTCTTCTTTCCCCTCTCCCTTCCCTTTCTCTCTCTCTCTCTCTCTCTCTCTCTCTCTCTCTCTCTCTCTCTCTCTCTCTCTCTCTCTCTCTCTCTCTCCTCTCTCCTTTTTATGGTGCTGGCAATGGAATCCAGGGCCATTCTACCTTTGGGCTACCCACACCAGTCCTATTTTATTTTATATTTGGAAACAAGAACTTGATAAGTTACTGACAGTCTCACTGAGTTGCCGAGGCTCTTCTTGAAACTGTGATCCTCCCGTCTCAGCCTCCCAAGTACTGGAATTAGAGGCACGCACCACCATGCCTGGCTACACTGACATCATTTTTTAGTCTGATCCTCTTGGTTGTTTGACTCTGGACAGTCTCATTTCTTGTGGCATTTTTATAATTTCATGCATTATCATTTGGTCTTGGAATCCATATGTATGTGGCTATTAAGAAATTGTGGTAAACTAGGTATGGTGGGGGGCAAACCTGTCATCCCAGTCCCTGGGAGACTGAGACAGGAGGATTACAGGTTTGAGTATAGCCTCAGTAAATTAGTGAGACACTCAGCACCTGGGTGAGAGGCCCTGTTTACAAATAAAAAGAAAAACAGGGATGGGGGTGTAGCTAAGAGGTGGAATGTCCTTGAGTTCAGTCCCCAGTACCACACAGAAAAGTCAATAATGAGTGAATAAATAACATGAAACAATCCTTCCTCCCAAAGGAAAAAAAATATTAATAATTGATAAAATTTTCCATGCAGCAGAGAACCTATAAATAATGGTTAACTGTCATTTTTAATCACCAGTGTTATCTTCAATTTCTTAATGTATGTCAATTCAAATAGCATTTCTAAACAATGTTATGCATACAACAAGGTACAATTTTAGGTAAAAAGGAACATGAGAACACTTTTTAACCACCAGCTGACATTTCTCTGACTTATTACTGAAGAGTAGTGGGTTGGAATTTTATGATAGATATTGCTATGATCTGAATATTTGTGTCTCCTCAAATTTATATGTAGAAGTTCCAACCTCTAGCTGGGTCTGGTGGTCCATGCCTGTAATACTAGTACTTGGGGGACTGCTATAGGAAGACCCACAGTTTCGTGGCCAGCCTTAGCAATTTGATGAGGCCCTCTGCAAATAAGTGAAACCCTTTTTACAAAAAATAAGAATAAATAAAGAATAAAATAGGGCTGGGTGTGTATCCCAGAGATAGAATTCCCCTGGGTTCAATCTCTAGTATTACATACACAAACACACACAAAAAGAAAAGAAGGAAGAAAGAAAGGAAAGAAAAAGAGAAAGAAAAATTTCAACCCCCAAGGCAATGATACTAGCAAGTTGGACCTCTGGAAAGCCTGGGCCTGTGAGTAGAGTCCTTATGAATTGTATTGGGTACTTTAAAACCCATCCCAGTGATCTAGCAAGTGGACCTCCTCCTGACACTTAATAAGAGGCACCTTGACCTCAGAACTTCCAACCCCCAAGACTGAGAGAGATAAATTCCCATCCATGATAAGTCACCCAGCCTAGAGTAGTTTGTTACAGCAGTCCACACAGACTAAAACAGATATATATTGATAGCATGGTCTGCCATATACCTTGATAGTCTGTCTTCACTTGAGTAAAGCTTATTCAGATATAAAACCTGAAGCTCCATGCAGCTCAGATTTATAATCTGTTAAAAAGCCTTCCACAGCCAATCCAACACCTCTAGGACATGTCTTCCTATTTTGAAGCAATAATCAATTAACTCAATGGATTTCCAACTCTACCAGCTGTGAGGAATATGTGGTCTTTGAAATGACTTTGCTGTCCTTCTGTCTGCTGAAACAGGCACAGATGTCCATGGGCCAATCGGCTGGTTTCATGACTGGACAGGACAGACTCAGGAGACTAAAGTAAAAGTTTAAGTAATGAGTGTGCAGAATAACTTTCCTGTCTGCCAAAGAAATTACTTCATTGCATACATACAACCCTTTCTCCTGGAAATAGGACAGGCAGGTGGCTGCAATTTGTATCAATTAAATTGTGACCTCATTCTGTAATTTACATTTTTTTCTTTTTAATGATAGCTTTTTAACAAAACTGCTGATGAGTAGCTTTTGTATGACTAGGCTTTGCTATGTCCTTCTTCTTCTTCTTCTTCTTTTTCTTCTTTTTCTATTTTTTCACACTAATTTGAAAAGTTTTAGTAAGAAATGTAAGCATTATCTACTGGAACCATAGTGAACAAAGAGTGAAGACATTTCTTTTTACTTGAAAAAAAGGAAATCCAAGTGGAACGCGGTGAAGATTCTGAGTAAGGACAATTTGATTCTCTATGTTGGTCTTGTACAATTTTTATCTGTCAGGTCCCAAGTTATCATTACAGTTAAATTTCTTCTTCCTGAGAAGAAAAAGGAGAGGAAATTTAACAACTCAGAATAGAGCAAAAGGAAGTCAAATGGTAGCTAACAAAAGAAGTTAATGTAAAATTGGACGAGTTGGTAATGCCAAGTATTTACAACTAATGGCGAGAATAATTTTAATAGACTTTTTAAAGAGTGATTTTAGGTTTATAGTAAAATTGAGTGGAAGGAACAGAGATTTCTCATTAATTCTCTTCCCCCATGTACCACCTCCCCATTATCAGTATTTCACCCCAGCATGGTACTATCTGGGTGAACATTCTTACAGCTATACTCCAAAACAAATGACAACAAAACTTAGAGAAAGGGAGATTTAGTTGCTCACAGATTTTGGAGATTTCAGCGTTTCAGTCCATGTGAGGCTGGGTCTCAGGAGCTCAGAGCATGGCAGTGGGAAGCAGAGATAATGAGAGAGCAAAGCTTCTATTCTCACTGGAAGAGAAATACGGAGACTAGAAGCAAGAGAGCAAGCAAGCAAGAAGATTCAAAGACACAAGCACAATTCCTAAGACCACACCGCCAGGGACAAAGCTTCTCTAGTCACAACCCGCCTGCCTGGGTTACCACCCAGTATCTCCATTACAATGGATTCATCTACCAATGAGATTCTAATCCTCATGACTTAATGATATCAATTCTAAATATTAATATATGAGATCTTCAGGGCACATTACACATCTAGCCATGGCAGGTATTTTGGGTAAAGCAGATGAAGCCACACTTACATCACAGTTACCCAATGCCCAAAGTTTATATTAGGGCTTATCTTCGTGTTATGCATTCTATGGTATAGGAAAATTTATAAGGGCATATATTCACTGTTATAGTATCACACTGAGTAGTTTTACTGCCTTAAATATCCTCTGTGCTCCACTTATCCATCCTTCCCTCACTCTCTAACTCTATTCTCCTAAGGATGGGCCATTTTCTTACATTCTTGTGGTGCATTTAATTTATCAGAGATTATTAAACAGGGGTGCAGCTCAATCAATCAATCAATACTTAATGAGCAAAGGTAGGTGTGGTAGTGCTCAATTGTAATTCCAGTATTTAAGAGGCTGAGACAGAAAGATTCAGGATCAGCCTCAGCAACTTAGTGAGATCCTGTTTCAAAATATAAAATAAAATACAGCTGGGGTATAGCTCAGAGGTACCATGTTCTTGGGTTTAATACCCAGGTCACCACACACACACACACACACACACACACACACACACGCAACAAATTTGTTTACCAGCAGTGAGTGGTGAATATGGCAAAGATGTGTGTTTGTGCCTTGTTTAAAAAAATTTTTGCATATAATGATAAATGTGATACTATGCATTGATTCTATGTTTCCCCAAAGTGGTCATCTCCTGGAACAAAGTTAGAGTTTCATATGAAATCATGCTTAATAGGGCTCATCTTTCCTCAGAGTAGCCTAATAGTAGTTATTCTACCTGACTGTTTTTCCCAGCATTTATCACCTGACTCCTAGAAGACCATTTGGTACAAAGCAGATAATACACATTTTTGAGCCAGTGAATCGTGTTTAAGAAGAACATCTACTCTAACTTGTTCATTCAGCAAGTATTAACAGAGCATGAAGGCTGACTTTAATTATCTGCACTGTCTCCTCTCCTGAGAAGAGAGGGGACTGTTCTTCTCGCCCCCCTTGAAGGTAGGAGTGGCCCTATGAATGCATGAGGGCTGGTACAAAAGGAAGAATCCATTTGTTTGGCCCTGAATCTTCATCTCTCCCGTGCATTGCTCTGTGATTCTGAAAGCTCATTTTAAGGCTGAGCCTTCACCATATGGGGTACTTGGGTAACCATGGTGACAGTCTCCTACTCCCAATGATCATCATGGTCAAGCCACATGACTTAAAACACTCTCTTGCTATTACACATGGAGTGTCTGATTTTTTTTAGTGCAACCTGGTCCATTTTGACTGAGTGAAACTCCAGTGTCTATCAGCACAGGAATATAGAAAAATAACAATAGAGAAAATGCAAAATGAACAAAACATTTCCACCCTTGAGGTGCTGGAAACCTAGTAAAAATGCCTCATAGAAACAGAGACAAGGACGGTGACCATATGCCTCTAATTCCAGTATTTGGGAGGCTGAGACAGGAGAATTGGGGTTCGAGGCCAGCCTTGGCAAGTGAGTGAGACTCTCAGAAACTTTACAAGACCCTGTTTCAAATATGTTAATCAATCAATCAATCAATCAATTAAAATGTAAAGAAAGGAAGAGAAGAGGAGGTTTTCAGTTTAACGATTCATTGTGTTGATGGTTGCTATCATGTGGAATTATAGGAACCCCGTGTAAACCTATTTTCTGTAACTTCTCATCTTTTTTTCCCCTTCTTTGTGATATTGGTGTAATACCATCATCGTTGACCTGATGAAATTTCTTCACCTTTTCGATAGCTATCATGTACACTCTCGTCATTATCCAGTGAAGTGAGTCAGTATGGGAGACACTGGAATTCCATCAAATAGCTCCATGGCTATTTAGAAATAGCAGTTTAGAAAACATTTTCTGGTTGCTGCAATTATCAAATATGTCCACAGACATAAAAGGCCAGACAAATGGAGTCCAACATCATTCATCAGTACAATCAAAATTAAATAATATTTTTTATTGGTGCGTTGTAATCATACATCATGATGCTCAGAGCAATAGAGACATATATGCGCACAGCACTTGGGGAGCATCCTGCCTGCTCCTGCCCCTTCCCATGCACACACAATATTGAAACTGGCATTGATAAAATTGCGTATGATTTTGAATTTGGAAGGTATTTGTACTTGTCAGTGTCTTTACATTATTTTATACAATGATATTCCTTCCAATAATATTTGAAGTTCACAGATCACCAGAGGTTTATCATCAAATATTTGTATGAAGTCCTAGTGGGGTCTAAACTACACAAATAGATACTTTATCAAAGTGTGTGTGTGTGTGTGTGTGTGTGTGTGTGTGGTGAATGTGTGTATCTGATAGAGAATTTGTCAATATGGCAAGAGTGGTTTTTATCTTGGTGGATGATTAACTGGAATTCTATTTTCTTTTCTGGGGTGTGAGGGTACTGGATATTGAACCTAGAGGAATTCTACCTCTGAGCTATACCCCAAGCCCCTTTTAATTTTTGTTTATGAAACATGGTCTGGCTAGGTTGCTCAATGTCTCACTAAATTGCTGAGGCTGGTCTTGAACCTGCGACCATCCTGTCTCAGCCTCCTAAGTACTGGGATTATAGGCATGCACCACTACACCCAACTGATTAATTTTCTATCTTGACAGTTCAACAGCTAGTGAGTTTTGCCTAATGCCTGCTTGTTTTTTAACAGTAACGATTTGTGTTACAAAAGTACACATGCTGTCTGTTACCACACCACCTTTTACTACACAAGATCAGTGTGATTTTCAGAGTGTGGAGACTACAAGAAGCAACTCTGACCACCCTGTGTAAGATGCCCATGGGTGCAGTGTGCATAAGGTGACTGTACGCAGGTCTGGGTGAACTGCTCTGAAAATCACTGTATGCACTAATCCCAGGCTACAACAAAATATTAAAGTCACCAACACAAGAAGAGGAGCTTGAGTTTCAGTTTGGAATTTCATTCCCTTTATTAATTGCATGTCGAGTCCTTGTTCAGTAGCACAATCTCTGTTCACGGTATTATAGACATTTTCTACCATGCGCCACGTGCAGTTGGCTGTAGGTAACATCGGCACCCATTTCTTTGCACCCAGGGCCACATATTCCTCTTCCCTTACTCTTCTTTCTTCTCACAAAATAAGCTACATATGTGGTTCCAATGAGGACTTGTCCTCCTTCCTTCTGATAAGTTAATTGAGTTTCTGTTCCGCGAAGCATTCTTGCAGCTATCATCTAAATGACTGAGAGGAAGGAAAATGTCTTTCCTGTGGTTTCAGGTTCAGTCCATGAGGCCTGCGACTGCAGATCGTAGGCTGTGGCGGTAAGAGGGGGAGAGAGGGAGAGTGCATGGACTGTGTTCCTCCCATCGTGGAGGGTGGAAGCAAGAGAGAGCGTGAGGGGAGGAGGAACGAGATGTCATCTCCAAAGCTGCACCCCCAGAGACCGTCTCCCCTAGCCACACCTAGGTAAATCCATTACAATGGGTCTATCCATTGTTGTGATTACAGCCCTCACAACTCAGTTACATCAGCTCCAAACATTATTAATGTCCTCTGTAGGGGACACTTTATACCCCACTATAACAATTTCCAAAGCACTGAAATGAGGTTTCAGATAAGAAGTGGGAAAACATTCTAAAAGATCTGCGTTTCAGAGAAAATCATTCTTCTATCACTTCTTTAATTATCTTTTTCTTCATCCAACATGACTTACAGACTGTCGCCTGTTTATCTGGCCACCAGAAACAGTGACAGATACTTGCGTTTTGATTTTAGCTCTTTAGCAAACATGCACGTGTTGGGCCATGAAAAATTACTGAAAGTAACAGTAACTTCTGTGTTGATCTAAATATCATTTCATTTACATTTGTGCTTTCCTCTGCAGCAGAATACAAAAATAGAGCATACCAATTTGTTCTAAAGGTAATTTGTAACTCCTCATCCAGTGAAAATGTTTACTTATAACTGCTATCCCAACCCATACCACTGAGCTCTCCAAAATATTCTCATTTTCTCTCTTTCTCTCTCATCCTCTCTCTCTCTCTCTCTCTCTCTCTCTCTCTCTCTCTCTCATTTCTCTTCCTCTATGTATCTATCTATCTATCCATATCTATCTAATCTATCATCTATTTCTCATCTATTTAACATCTTCTATCTATGTTTTTCTTCAGTAGAAGCAGTGCTATCCAAAATAGCCTCTCTATAATTGTATTCAATAGCAGCATATTGCTTTTGGTCTTTTTTCACCCCGAATTTCAGCAGATCTACTCTCTGACACTAATGAGGTCTAGGATATGATTCTGAAAGTCTGTAAGTCATGTTGGATGAAGAAAAAGATAATTAAAGAAGAAGTAGTGAATAAACTGGAAGGGCTTGCATTTGAAAGGATTAGTCATGTGAAAAACTCCTAAACTGCTGGGCATAGCAGTGCACATCTGTAATCCCATTACTTGAGAGTCTGAGATGGGAGGATTGTGGGTTTGAGGCCAGTCTTGGCATCTTAGCAAGGCTGTCAGCAACCTAGTGAGACCCTGTTTCCAAATAAAATAGGGTTGAGAGTAAAGTTCAGAGGCAGAACACCCCTGGCTTCAATCAAAAAAAACGTGCCTGGTGGCCTGAGCTCACTGTTCGGCATTTCTAGAAGGGAGTCAGGATCTACCCCTGGCCTCCCCCAAACTCCAGAGATCGTGATCCTACCAGACTGAAGGGTTTGAGGAGTTTCCCTTGAGCTTGGAGTAGATGCTGTCAATACTCCATTCAGATTCCCTTAGGAATTTACCCTTTTCCATGTGTGCTGGAGAAACTCTCAAACTTTGGCTTTTTATTCAGGATCCACACAAGGGCCCTCTCTGCCTCTGCCAAGGAACGAACACCTGTGTGTGTCCCCAGAACTGAGCTCGGGCGGCGTAAGTGTCGGGGAAATGCCCGTGTTCCCTCTCTCCAGCCTCAAGGGAACATAGTGCTGAGTGTGCATACTAGACTCTTTGCAAGCTTTTCCATCAAATCTCCATTCCGATTGACCCCCTTGGTGACTAGCTTGGTGCCCTCCCTCTTATTTTTGATACTAGAGATGGAATCCAGGGGCATTTTACCTTTGAGGAATCCCCTCTGTTTTTTTTTTTTTTTTTTAACAGGGTCTCACTAACTTGCTGAGGATCTTGCTACATTGCAAAGACTGGCCTTGAACTTGTGATGCTCCTGTCTCAACCTCCCAAGTACTGGGTTTAGAAGATTGTGCCGCCATGTCCCAGTGAGGGTCCCCCTTCTATAAGCGCTTTTCTTCTTGTCTCACCCCTGCTCCCCTACCCGTGTTTCCGATGATACCCACCAAAGAAATGAAGGGCAGTTGAAGCCTCGCCTCCTTGTCTGCTTCCAGTGGGCGTTGACCAGCGGAAACCAGTACTTCCACTCAGCTAATTAGGAGAAAAGACCACCATGGCTGCCCCAGGCTATGGTGACATGGGAAGTAAAGGGCGCAAGTCACTCTAAGGAAATTCTCTTCCTGATGCCTAAACCTGGACCCCTCATCTGCAGGCTTTCTGCAACCTCAGAGTTTCCATGAACAGGGTTTACAAGAACGGGCACACTGTTTTCTGTGGCCTCACTTTGGCAAATGGATGCCTTCTATACACACGACTCCTTTGAGTCTAAATAAATAAGTAAGTAAATAAATAAATAAATAAATAAATAAATAAATAAATAAATAAATAAGAATCCCTTCTACAGCCTTGAGTATGGAATGAGAATAAAATAAAATCACACAGATGCCCAGAATTGGTTTCTGGTGCGCGCGCGCACACACACGTATACACACAGGCCCCAGCCTGCTAAGCTCTCCTCCCTAGCTGTGATCTCTTGCTGGGAGGTAACCATTCTTCTGTATTTGTTATATATCTTTCTCAGAAAGTCCTTTCACTTTTAACTTTCGGTGCTCCTGGGCATGCAAGCTTAAACCACCACCCTCTGCAATTTGAATTAGAAATGTCCACAAATGAGAGATTGCAAATACAGACTCCCAATTACCAGATTTAGTGGATATTAATATTTCATCAAGAGACTCCATCTATTTCATTACATTTTACATTCGTTGTTCTAATAAATCTTTCTGCTACCAGCAGGACTGATGAATTTAATTGACTTTATAAATAATTGGTCAATATCAAATGTGTCATAAATTTACTCTGGCTTTGGAAAGACTCCCAGGAGCTACTTTGGTGTTGTATTCTTGTTAACGGTTTGTAATTCACAAGTAATCCTGTTAAAAATGCAACTGGTATTTGATTGTGTCAAATGACAAGTTTTGTTTCAGTAACAACAAAAAAAAAGAGTTTAATTCCCTATATTTACAGATATTGAGGATGAAAATTTTAGTAGTCTAACCTACTGCCAGGACATTGCTAAGAACTGTTTTTAATGAAAAATACTCAATAGAGGGGAAAATCCAACTGTTGAAAAAACCAGTGAAATGTAAATCAGACTTGCAGAAAGCTGCAAAAACAATCAATTCCTTTTGCTTAACTTGAAAATAGCAACCCAAGATTTCAGCTGGGATTGTTTTTTTTGTTGGTAGTATGTGCCTTAAAGCTATAATGTGTTGGTTAAAAACTTAAACATATTTTGCTTCCATGTAAGTAAAGCAAAAACTGGTGATGCTGTTGATGTCTATTTTGTTTTTGTGGCACTGGAGATTGAACTCAGGAATATTCTACCTTTGAGCTACCCCCACAGCCATTTATTTATTTATCTATTTATTTATTTATTTATTTTATGTTTTTGATTTTGAAACCAGGTCTCACTAGGTTCCTGAGAGTCTTGCTAAGTTGCTCAGACTTGCCTACAATCCTCCTGTTTCAGCCTCCTAAGTACTGGGATTATATTTTATCTCAAAGAGTAACAATGTTCCTTTGTTTTCCCAATTCTGAGCTAGCTTGCTTATAACTTTCATTATAGAGGAGTAAACTTCTTTCATGGCATGTAAGAATATCTTAAAAGTATTCAGCTTCTTATTAGCTCAAAGGGAAGCATTTATGTAAGCCTTAGAGGATGTGAAATTGCTTTCTTCAGGAACGATTTGACGGCAAGTTCAATATTCCTCTTTAAATCCCAGAATGCTGACTAGTGGATAGGATGTTTAGAGCAACACTTATTTATTAATTGAGAACTTCAGAGAAATAAGCAGAAAAAGCTTTCATGTGCTGCTGGATCAAATAACACTAACCTTTTATACTGCTTTCATGAATCAGAAGAATTACATATTTTCCTCAATTAATTCTTCACCTCAGAAATGATATCCTTTGCAAGAACATAAAAGCCATGCGACACAGCAGCCTGCTTTTCAACAGCTCCCTTTTCACCCAGCTAAATGCTCACACATGCAGTCTGCTCTGGCCGACATTTTATTTATTTTGAAGTGCAGTCATTACCCCTATAGACACTGGCCTCTCTCTATAATCAGAGAGCAGCTCACAAGGCATACTGATGTTGAGTAACTGATACGATACAGCCCTGTGGAGTAATTACGGGGCATCTCACCATAGGCTGAGGGTTACTGCGAGTGTTACCCACGAGCAGGTGTCTGACAGGTGATTGCAAACTCAAGATCCACAAGGGCTGAGCAGACGAGCTGTAACCTGTCTCCAGTATGGCTGGAGCCCTCAGTCCTCTGGCTGCTGGTTCCCTGAGAGTGTCCTGTGTTCTTGGCCCCCCTGCAGGGACAGACATGTGTGTTGCCCTAGGAGACTTGCAGACAATGTCAGCTACAACCTTGGGAAAGGTGGGATGCTTGTCTGGCACGTGGGTACAAATGGGAAGGGGCTGCAAGTGTAGGAGAGTCAGAAAGGGATTCTGGAAGCACTGGCACTTCTAGAGAAAACCAGGAATATCTGTCACCTAAAGGAAAGGATGCATGTTCTCCAGCCAGTCCCATGATGCACCAGGCTCTCGGGCTCTTCCAAACTTGCACATGACCTGTGTTCACAGGGCAAGACCATATGCCTGTTGGGACTGTAACTATGGAAACTGACTAAACCAATAACTTACCAAATGAGATGCATATTGACTTCAGGCATCTTAAATTATGCAAATGTGAACCTACTTCCCAATCCTTGAGTGTAAAATGGTGGCTCTCACTCCCGGTGGCTCCAGCACCTGGCTGGTACCCTAGGACGCCCCAGCAGAGGACTTCTAGCCTGCGCACAGGTGAGCCTGGAGATGCAACTGGTAATGTCTGGCGTTGGAATGATAATGGAGAATGAGCAGTATTGCATAAATGTTTCCTGCCCTTTGTTCCATGATGGGAAATTATATGTGTGTGTATGAGTGTGTGTGTGTGTGTGTGTGTGTGTGTGTGTGTGTGTGTGTAAGAGAGAGAGACAGAAAGAGAGAGAGAGAGAGAGAGAGAGAGAGAGAGAGAGAGAGAGAGAGAGAGAGACTAGGGATTGAACGAACACAGGGGCATTCTACCTCTGAGCTATGCACCTAGTCCTTTTTTATCCTTTATTTTTGAAACAGGGTCTCCCAAAGTGGCTGATGATAGCCTCAAACCTGTAATCCTTCTCCGGTCCCAGCCTCACAAGTACTGGGGCTACGCACAGGTATGGACCACCGTGCTCATTCCTAATTGGAAAATTCTGCGTGACGCCTCATAGACTTATGAAAATCCCAGTGGCCCAGAGCATGGACAAACACAAAGACACAGCTCCTGTTGCTTGACATTGTCTCTTTCCCTCAGCATCCCACACCTGCTCTTCTAACCCTCTATCAGCTTGTGCTATTATTAGAAACAGCTTGGTAGTCACCATTCAACACCAGGCTAATCCCTTAGGCCTCCAGGTCATGACACCCAAACACGACCAGCTGCAAGCACTTTTTTTTTTCTGGGACAATGTGTTGATAGTATTTGTGTGCCATCTTTCTTTCATTAAAGATGTCTATAACACTATTTCCTACAATCGTGGACCCAAGGAAGCTGGTGAAGCAGGGCAGGAATTCCATCTCTGTTGCGGTCCATAATTTCTTAACATTGTTTTCTTTACTCCATATTTTGCAGCCTTTTCCTTCAACAACTTGTGTTTATGGGGACTGTCCTATGCATCCGACATGAAAATAACATCTTTCTCCCTCCCACGCTCTTGTGTCTCAGTGTCAAATTATATTCAATTACATTACCCAGTCATGTACAAAAAAGTGTGCAAAAAAGTGTTGTTGGCAAAACATGTGCTAGAAATAAGTAGACAAATGTGAAATATATTGACATTAAACATCATTGTTAGCTGGGCGTTTTGGTGTACACTTGTAATCCCAGTACTTGGGAGGCTGAGACAGGAGGATCATAGGTTTGTGGTCAGTGTCAGCTATTCAGTGAGGCCCAATGAGAAATGTGTGCATGTATGACTTTATCAGCTTGTACCTAATAAAGGTGTCTGATTACAATGCACCAATTTAAAAAAATAAAAAATATAGTGAGGCCCTCTACAGATTAGTGAGACCCTGTTTCAAAATAAAATAGGGATGGGGGTGTAACTTACAGATAGAATGCCCTGGGATTCAGTCCCCAGTACCACACACACACACACACACACACACACACACACACACACACACACACAATCATTATTAGAGGGGTATTAATGAGATCAATGTAATTGACAAAGATCTAAAAATGACTAAATTATGGAGGAGACAGAAAATAGATGAAAATGAGAAGAACTAGATTCAAAACATGTATATGTTTAGTTTATATATATAATATTTTAACCTATATGTATTTAGTGTAGATAATTGTGTATGTATTTTTGCATTTATATATGTGTAATATATATGTATATACACATATGCATAAAGACACACAGGGAAATCCACAAGCATTTTAAATGATTTTCTGTGATCTTACTTTATGTGTTATTTGCACCTTAAACCTCAAAAGTTCACTGTGTACATTAAAGATGGGAATTGACATGCAGAATGAGTGATTCCAAGATTCAACTTCTGGGAAATACAAATGATGTTAAACCTGCAGGCAATTTTATATAAACTGTGCAAAGACTTAGGCTCCCTCACAGGGGGATAGAAGTGGGATGACAATGTTATCAGAGCCTTAAGCTGACTGGACAGTTTAATTAGACAGGAGGAAATGGTGGACATTTCTTTTTCACAGTGAATAATCAAGAATTAGGTTACTGTCTGGATAGGAATGCCAATGCAGAGTGAACCAGTCCTTAGAAATGAGAATTGGAAAAAGAAAAAAGGAAATTTATCAGCCTTTTTCTCTTATTGCAAAAATCAAACCTACTGAATAATATCTCAGACATATTTCCAAATTCGACTTTCAACTAAATGTGTGGAGGGAGAGAGGGAGAGAGGGAGATACAAGGGTCTTCCTGGTTTATTTGCAGACAATATTTTTTCTTACTATCCTCTCTCTTTCTCTAGGGTCTTATTTGCAGTACAGAATATTCATATTGGAAATGAGAATACTGAAGGTATAAAGTGTAAAAGTTTAATGTGAACTCCTGGGCATTTAGTGAGTTCATATATCACCAATAAGAGAAAGGAATGCAACAGAAACCTTTGGCTCCTTCTAACAATTGACTTTAATCTGTTCTGCTTCAATTTAGGTCATGATGAAAAAATTTGATTGTAAATCAATAGTATCATAATTGTTGTGGTACTTTGAAGGACCACTGGGATATATAAATATGTTTACCTAATCATGAATAATGTCAACAGTATTGATGGACTAAGAGAGAGATCAAAATAAATTGGATTCTAATAGATTTATGGGCAATAGAACTATGTGCTTTGATTTCCAGTAACTTTGCAATCACTAAAAGAAAACATAGGACCAACACTGGTAGAGACTTCCTCAGCAAGACCCCTAAAGTTCAGGAACTAAAATGGAGAATCAATAAATGGATGGCATCAAATTAAAAAGCTTCTATGCAGCAAAAGAAACAATCAAAGATCCAGAAAGGGCCTACAGAATGGGAGAAAATCTTTGCCAGTTACTCTTCTGATAGAAGGAATAATATCTAGAGATACAATGAATTAAAAATATTTAACACCAAAAAACAAATTAAAAATGGGAAATTGACCTGAATAAATATTTCTCAAAAGAAGAAATACAAATGGCCAAGAAATATATGGAAAAATAAATGTTTAACATCATTAGTAATCTGGGAAATGCAAATCACAACTACCCTGAGACTCCCATCAACCTAGGGAGACATTGTTCCAAAATAAAAATAAAATAGGGCTGGGGTTGTAGTTCAGATGTAGAATTTCCCCGGGTTTCCCAGCACCCCCCCACACACACACATCCATTTGTCTCTTATGCTGAACAGTTCTTTTAGCTCTTCATAATTGTGCAACACCATGTATTAATAATTTGGAAGATACTTTGAAAAACAGAATATACGTTTACACATATGCACACATGAATTGTATTAACTTATATCACCGCCGACCTCATTAGCATCATTTTTGAGTATCAAAAAGTTGTGGAGCTTGTGGGATACACAAGCATTTCTGAAACTCTCTCTCTCTCTTTTTTTCTTGAACATAAATTTTATGACAGGTAATGTCGATTGTTTTCCTTGAAGTGACAAACTCATTTGATTCAGTTTTGAGAAAATGCATGCCAAACATCAGCATCTGAACAACTCAGTTTGACAGTTGTTCTTTCATGGAAATGAGGTGTTTCATGGAAAAAGAAAAAAAAAGACTGGCTGTTTTACTTAGCTCAGAACTCAAACACTAACAAAATTGATGTATGGCCAGCATACTTCAATATGAAGCAGTAGTGCATTTTGCAATAGTCTAATGTCCTGCACAAGATATTTAAAGAAATCTGTCTTTAAGTGCTGAGATTTAAGAAAAGAAAAGACCTTTATTTCATTACCAGAGATGCTGACCGTGGTACCAGGGAAACTTACACTGCCCAATGGTGCCACTCCATACTACTGCCTCCTGTCATGCAGGAGTGATTTTATCCACCAAGGCTTTCTGCCTTCCGTGAATGGATCAAAATACTTGGTCCAGGATAAACCATGTGACATGCTTTTTCAACACATATATTGTTGAAAATAGATATTGTTGAAACAACCACCCATTTGCTTGTTTTTGTCAAACAATCACATAAAAGGAGACCTTTAATGGTGACTCAAAATAGGCAAAATAATTACTCTGTCCACCCATGCAAATTCATGTTATTTATTTTTTTATTTATTTATGGCATTGGAGATCAAACCCTGGGGCATCCAATCTCTGAGCTACATCACACACACACACACACACACACACACACACACACACACACACACACATATTTTTGAAAGAGTCTCACTAGGCTGATGAGAGTCTCACTACTTGCTGAGGTTGTCCTCAAACTTGTACCTCACAACAATGTATGATTACAATGCACCAATAAAAAAATATTTTAAAATAGAGTTTTCTGAGCACTTTAGAAAAAAGCTGTCTCAGAATTTACAGTGTAAATTATATGAATATGTAAGCATAGTCCGAGAGGATATGAATATGTAAACATGCTCCCTTCCATGTATATAATATCTGGACATGTTATGTCACATCCAGTATCAATTCTTACACTGGTCCTTCATTTCAGAAAATATGAGAGGCTGGGATCATAAACCACTTTCCAGCTGTGAAAACTGAGGATCAGCCCTGTGTGGTGGTGCATGCCTGTAATCTCAATACTTGGTAGGCTGAGACAGGAGAATCTCAGGTTCACAGCCAGCCTCAGCAACTTAGTGAGACCCTGTTTCCTAATACAAAATAAAATAGGTCTGGGGGTGTAGCTTGGAGGTAGAATGTCCCTGGGTTAAACCCCCAGTACCATAAAAAGGAAAGAAGGAAGGAAGGAAAGAAGAAAGGAAGGGGAAGGAAGGAAGGAAGGAAGGAAGGAAGGAAGGAAGGAAGGAAGGAAGGAAGGAAGGAAGGAAGGGAGGGAAGAGAAGGAGGGAGGAAAGAAAAGAAAAGGAAAAAATCTGAGGCCCTATAACTTGCTCGGGTTTATGCATCTGTGTAAATGAAAACAAAGAACTCAAGGTTTCAGAATCCACATCTAGCATTCTTCCTAGCATTTATCACATTCACCATAGCTACTGCATGTGTGCACAAGATAGATTTTGGGAGCAGATCAGAGTAGAAGGGAAACAGGGAGCCATTTAGAAGGAACTTAAGAGGAGAAGAAAAACACAAACCAAACATCAGCAGCAAAGTCCAGCATCAATGGTCTCTTCTGTTAACTTGGACACACCCATCATCGCCCTTTCTAACCTCACTCAGAGCTAAATGATGGTCTCTGGAATCCTAGGACTATTCAAAGCTGTTTGTCCTTGCCCTGCAGCTGCGCCTCCATCACCCAGCAGTGACACACATGACTCTCCTGTCAGCTTTCCTAGCAAGTATGTGCACAGGTCCTGTGTAATTATTTCCATCCTAGACTATGGGTCTTAGACATGTCAGTTCATAGGGAATAAGATCCAGAGGACAGACCTTTTAAAGAACCTCTTTCCATATCTGTCTTCTATCTCTATGTTCTCCGACGACTGAGAAAGCAAAACAAACAGAACACAAACATATAATCCATCACTCAATGCAAATTCATCTCCCTTAACAAGAAAGTTTAGATAACTATAATTTATAAGGAGAAGCAATATTTAAAAATGATAAGCCTGTGAACGATTTGACAGGCTCCATCTTGGGAAGTAGCTTTCTCCTAAGACAAATGGTGGCATACTTTGGAGGAACTGTATTATCAGTAGCAAGTGTTAGTAGAGCTGTGATTGTCAAATCAAATGAATTGAGATGTTTACTGGTTTTTAAAGAGATGAAGAGCTTTATCTGTGGCATCAGATGGCGATCATCTTCAGTTTTATGAACAACGCATTAAGGAGATTTTTTTTTCTGAAATTGGGAAATTAAATTGAAGAAAATAAATCACTTCATGGAGCTGGACAAAAACACTTGAAAGCCTTTTACTTTTTAGCAATGGGAATCACGATTGCCTATCCCACTGTATGCAGGGAGTAAAGTCCCTATCTATTTTTCAAAGATGATGTGAGCAATATGAATGGGAAATGTTCCAATAAAATGGGAAAGGTTGGTAAAATCAACCTTGTTAACTTCACCCCAGTAATTTGTGTTGTGTTTTTTTTTCTTGTAGAAAAAAAATGGTGCACAGATTAGACAGAGAAAAATGCCAGGCTTTGAATTAACTGACAAAAAAAAAAGAAAGAAAAAAAAAAACCTACACAGGTAACAGCTGGGCCAGTAAATTAGCAGGACAAAAACAGAGATTTTGTTGATGTGAGGAGATTTAAATGGGCACAAACAGCTGCAAAGAAGTCAAGAGAGCTTTCAGAGAATTTAAAGAAGGGTAAGGTAGTGAAAGTCAAGGGTAGTAGAAAAAATTTGTGCAGGAAATAATGAGTGGTGATCTTTCTTGAAGAGTCTCTTCTCCAAACTGTCTACATGGCACAATTGAAATGGGGTCTCTAAATGGGGGGCTTCCCAAAGGCTCATCATTGGAGAGCCCCCCACCCCTGGGAACCACATAGATGAGGAAGGGAAAGAAGATTTCCCCAGAAGTGGGAAGGGAGAGAGATTAGAAGGGGAGGAAAATAAACATGAGAGAATTAGAATGAGAAAATATTCCTCCAAATAGTGTAACCTAGAATGAAAATGTTTTTAAAAAATTAAAACTTTTAGAGGCTGACAGGGACTCACTTAGTCTGTGTGTTTAAGACAATGAACTATAGGCAGATGTGAACTATCCAGAACCTTAGAGCCACTGATTCTGATTTCACACACAATAGCAATAGAAGTGTCTGTTCCTCCATGGATGTTCTGTGAGCTGGCGGGGCAGCCTTGCTGCATGTGTGAGTTGAACAAGATGAGTGGAGTCCTGCCTCTGTGGGACTTGGGGATAGGAAATAGAGTTTTCTTAGGCAAAAGTTGCTTAAGAGAAAATGAATATGCATGTGCATGCACCTGTGGAACTTGTTACCTGAAAGCATGTCAAGAACAAGGAAAAAGGTCAGTCCATGGCTCCAAGACTGGGTAGTAAAATCATGAAAACTCAAGAGAAGAGCCTCAAAGGCTTGCTGTCTGAAACATTTTTATTTTATGCATTTATTTACTTAATTATTTCATCTTTCGTGGCACTGGAGACTGAACTAAGGGACACTATACCTCAGAGCTAAACCCCAGCCCAATTTTATTTTATTTTTTATTTGAAATAGGGTCTCACTAAGTTATTCAGGCTGACCTAACATCTATGATCTTCTTGTTATCCCGGCCTTCCAAGTGCTGGGACAACAGGTGTGTGTCACCACACCTGGCTTTGTCTAAAACCACTTAATAAAGGAACAAGCAAAACTTGGTAGGTAGTTTCAGAAAGGATCACTGCATCCAATTTTGGTACCCACAAGATAGCCAGTGCTTATGATCATAGTTCCTAATCATTCATACACACACACACACACACACACACACACACACACACACATGCATACACATTACGCATGCACATGTGCAAACACACTGTCATATATTCATCTAGGCTTTAAAAGGCAATAAATCAGGACATATTTTGGAAGGATACCCATAAAAACAGTTGAAATAACACTGGGTGGTTCAAAGCTCACCAACTGCTGTGTACATACATGTCCCTATCATTCTGAACCACATTATGAGGTGAGACTACAATGCACCAATAAAAATATATTTTAAAAAAGGGAATTGACAGATCTTTAAATATGTATGTCTGGATGTACATACTTATCATATATTTATATTTTATTTAATCAATTTAAATTGAAATGAACAAACCAAAGAGCATATGCATTGGATCTTGCTAACAGTGTGGGACACCTTGGACCTCTCAGCTCTCATCCGGCATCTGTTTTGCTTTATCCACGGCCGTGTGTTCTGCATGAGGACACTCGTTGTTGAAACTGCGGTCAGTGACTCAGACAAACAAAGACGCCCACTGGGCAGTACTTACAGTTCAGCGGAGGCTGGTCAGCATGTCAGAACTAAGAGCTAAAGCAGAGGTTAGCAGGGGCACAGAATCATGAACATGACCTCACCTTTAGGGCAGATTTTAGGAGATACAACTAAAAGAAGAAAGCCACCACACTAAGAAGCAATAACCCAGCCACAAGTTCTTGGTTCCATTGACCAAGGACATGTCCCATGCTCCCCAGGTTCACCTGGAACCAGAGTAAATGCATCGGGAGGGGTGGCACAAGGGGCCACAGACTTCTTGGAGCACATGTGTGCATGGATAGTGAACTTGGAAACTGAATTCTGGACTTATTTGTAGAAATAAATTTCTAATAAAGATAGCATTGGCACTTTGAGGCAGGGAGACACCATCCTGAATATTAAGGCACCAGATGGTCCTCAAACCAGAACTACTAATTTACCCTTTGAAAGCTTTAGAAGAAACTTTTCCTGCCTGGTTGAGTAAAATATCACAGTTGACATTCCAGAAAGTTGCAATGAAATTTCCAGCACGATTCAGTTAAACAGGAGAAGAGACCTCCTCTTTGCACCACTGAAGATGGTAAAATATCATCATCCAGTCTTCTGTGTCATTTCTTGCTTCTGCTAGAACCTGGCAACATGAGCAGGGCTAGCTGTTCTTTCCCTGAGAGTCTAAGAATCCACACATACCAGCCCTGGTGAAAGGGAGTATGCAAATGTCCAGAGGCTGACCTTGGGGTACCACGACCTGCCCTCCCTCCTCCTAAACTCTAAAGCAGTAGGAAAAATTTGGACATCAGTGAAAGGCATTATGGCTTGTCTCTGGAATGTCTCTCAAGAAGTCCATGTGTTTTGGTCTCCAATGCAGCAAGGTTCAGAGGTAGAATGTGGATGGAAGAGGTAAGTCACTGAACCTGTGGCCTTGAGAACTATATCTGTCCTGGGTTGCTTTCTCTCTCTCTCTCTCTCTCTCTCTCTCTCTCTCTCTCTCTCTCTCTCTCTCTCTTTCTCTCTCTCTCTGATTTCAGGTGCCATAAGATGAGCAGCTTTTCTCCACTATGCCTTACCACTGTGATGTTTCTGTCTTGGAGCTCATCAACCTTGAACTGAAACTTGGAGCTGGCTGACCATAGACTGAGCCTCTGAAACCAAAGGCCAAATAAACTTTTCCTCCTCTGTATTGCACTTTCAGGTATGTTGGTTACATGGATGGAAAGTTGACCAGTGCAAAGGGGTCATCTCAAGTTTAATCCTGAAGGCTTCTTGAAGTCCAGAGTGCTCCTTCTTGACCCTGACACCCTGTAACACTTACAATAATGTTAGTGCCTAAGTTGGGATAACCATTGGAAGCACAGATTGAGACTCTAATGGGACAAATGGTGAACCATTTTCAGTAATCAAAGAGGCTATAAAAGCTTTGCAAAACTTCCATCAAGAAAATGCAGCAGTCTTCGTTCTTTACCTGCTCTAATAGATATTATGTCATTTGCATATTTATAACCTTTTTGATTGAAAAAAAATATTCCTTTTCTTCTTCACAGGTCATTTGCTTTACTGTGTTAAACTATCAAGATGCAAAACAAATGCTTAAGACGCCATTTGCTGTAATATGTGCTTGATGGAGATACGGAGGAGCCTTCAGTGGTCTGTCTAATCAGTGCAGTAGGTGTGAACTCCAAAATGCTCCTTGCCTTCAGGTCCAGAAAATGTTATTGGAATATTTAGATAATTGACCTTTTTCTGAGATTGACATTTCTAGTTCACATGTCCTGTTGTTCGCTGGATCCTAATCACTCACCATTTCGCATGCAGAACTGTTAAATGTCACTGGTGTGGCTGACAACGTCTTCTAGGGTGGGCATCTTCACAATACAAAAACAAAGCCAAACAAGACCAAAAAAAAAAAATTCAATCTGATTGGTCTTAAACTTGGACTCTCTGATCCCTTCGTGTTTATAATCAGGGTAATGTAAGGTGGCCTTTTGGAATTATTTTCATAGATTTCATAATTGGTACACCTCCACGGAGCAGAGCCACATCCTGGATTAGGATGGTCTGTTTGTTTTTTGTGGGTCTACCATGTGCTTACCTGCCACTATTGTCCATGGGCAGACATATCATAAACCAGCCTTAATTCAAAGAGATGCAACTTAGATCATATCTCCTGGGTAGAGTTTCAGAATGTATGTATAGCCAACTTTTGTGTGTGTGTGTGTGTGTGTGTGTGGTTGGGGGGGTACTGGGATTGAACCCAGGGGCATTTTACTTCCAAGTTACTCTCCCAACCATATATTATTTTATTCTTTATTTGGAAACAGGGTCTTGCTAAGTTGCTAAGAGACATGCTAAGGTGTTAAGGCTGGCTGTGATACTCCTGTCTCAGTCTCCCAAGTCCTGAGATTGCAGACATGTGTCACCATGATCAGCTATATAGCCATCTTTAACTTAACACAAGATATGAGGACTAAATGCCATTCCTCACTCTCTCTCTCCTGATATCTTCAGTCAGTCGACAACTTGAATAATTGTGCATGGGAGTTTCATGAGGGTACGCTTTGTATTCTTCTCAAAATACAACATATTTTCAAGTGATTTCTTCCTGTCCAAGAAGGAGAGCTACATGTCCCAATATTTTTATTTTTCCAAGTGTGATCACGTTTAGAGAGATTTGTTATCACTGAAATAGTTTCAAATAAGCCAGGTGTGGTGGTACATGCCTGTAATCCCAGCACTTGTAAGGCTGAGACCAGAGGATTGTGGGCTCTAGGATAGCCGCAGCAATGCAGCAAGACTCTCAGCAACCTAACAAGATCCTGTTTCAAAATGAAAATATTAAATAGACCTGGGAGTATAGCTCAGAGGTAGAAAGCCCAGGGATTCCATTTCCAGTACTATAAAAATATAAAAAGTAAAAAATAATTTTACAGAGAGAACATTTCTCTGTCTCCATGAAATCATGTCAAGAAATGTCATCTACTGACACTTGTAAAATTCTCCAGTTTCTCTCCTCTCCAGTGTATCTTTCCTCATGTGTTCACGACAGTGTTGACTTTAAATAAAACATCCAAGACTAATGAAAAAGGGAGATAAAGCTTTCAGTGGATCCAGGTGCAGTGGTACAAGCCTGTAATCCAAGCGACTCGGGAGGCTGAGGCAGGAGTATTGCAAACCTGAGGCCAGTCTTGGCAACTTATAAATGCTCTCAAAATAAAAACAAATATTTGTAAAAGGGCTAGGAGTGTAGTTCAGCACTAGAGCACTCATGGGTTCACTACCCAGTACCAACAAAATTAAAAACAAAACTCTTAAATAGCTACTATTTTACAGCTGTGCAAGCAGCTCAGGAATATAAATCCAACTGTAATAGTCAGGTACAAGGCACATGTGTATGCTCTACCTGGGAAGACTACACAAGACATGGGTCTCTATTCCCTTGTTACAAATTCCTAGGTGTGTGTGTGTGTGGGGGGGGGTATATTCTTAGTGTTATTTCCTCATCTAAAATAAAAACCAATGCACTTTTGCCATTAGATTTTTGAAGCAAATTGACAATTGCCTTAGGACCAGATCCATGGATGTCAGTCACCTTGTAATGGAGCAGGTTTACTAGTACAGCTCCTTCAGCTGAATCTGACGTGTAACCACATGATTGTATCTTAAATACAGATATCCATTTAGATAGTGCATCCTCTCTGAGCATGAAATTCTCATGGAACTGCAGAATTTCTCTTTATTGCTTGAAGGATCCGCTGATGCCCTCAGGGTTCTTTATGGCCTAAGCATGCAATGACATCCCCCCATCAAGGGCATGTCCTAGTGTTGCAGGGTGAGAGATTATAAACTTATTCTGCACAATCTCTGTCCTTGCTTATCTGCTTGAAAATCATTTATCAGACAGCACTAATAGGGGATACAGGAGGATTATTTAGAGAAGTGAAGGTAGCATATGAGAAAGCCAGTGAAGAGAGGGGGACAGGGACACACTCCGGGTGAAGGTGTATGGAATTGGCCGTCCCCAGGAACAGAAAGACAGCCAGAGGCAATGGGGTTACACTCCAGAGATGGCTTCTGGAGTGTTCCATTTCCAGGTATGGAAAGCAGCATGGAGTCTTCCATGTGTTGGGTTGTATAATTCCTCTGGACACCTTCTTTGTATGTATTACATTTTGGGTTGATTTCCACTTGCAATTTTCACCTTACTGAGCCTGCATTGTTTCTCCACCCCCCTCTCTTTCCTACAGGGGAGTGATTCAAGGTGAGCAAGGTTCTGCAGGTAAACTTCTAATCTGTCCCAGCAGACCACATCTACTAATGTCTAGCTATCTCCCTAACACTAGGAGAGGAGAGCTTATGCCAAATGGTCCAGGAGCTATGAAGTTTGCATGGACAGAGTCTACCCTAAGTCTCAAGGTCACCCCTCTATCTGCATTACTTCAGTTTCCTCTGATCTCCATAACTGATCAAAGCAGATAACCCCAGACAATCAGTGCTTAGCCTTGCTTTGGCCATGGAGACTAGCTCAAGGCTACACATAACCCAAGCTGGATCAATCAGTGAAGTAAAATTTTCTGTACTGGGGAGGAATTTCTAGGTTGGTGTGTAACCAAAGGCTCCCTTCACAGGTGGTCCCACTTGGGTCGCCAAAATGATACGGAGTGTCTCCTCTTATTGGATTCTTGTCCAGTGGATTTCTATGAATGAAGTCCAAGGACTGATGAAAGAGACAGATATGTGAACATTTATTTGTGAACCAAGGAAAGATAGAAAACAAAAATAACTCTCTCCACACAGGGAGGGGGAAGTTTCTAAAAGAGAGCAACCATTGAAGTTCTTCGATACCTTTGCTTTTCCACCTTCCTGTGGCTTCCCATCTCTTCTTCTGTGGTTGGATCCTGGAGGCCCAATGTCTTTTACTCAGTTTTAATTTTAATCTCTATTTTAAAGGTCAGTTGGTCCCTCTAACTCCTACCACCACTTGTCTGCTCTTCTTCCCCCATCCTTTTTTAACAGGTTATCCTCAGAAGGCAGCCACAGAAGATTCACAAAGTCCCTGCTTTGCGATTGTTACCTTGATATCTTATTATCCATGCCTGATTTTGTTCTTTATACAGAGGACCTCATTTAACCCTTCCTGTTTCCCAGGTCCCCTACTGCCTCAGGTGTGGTTTGTAGGGCTGGAACTGCAGCACAATTAGGATATAATCTGAGAAATTGTTTATGCAAGACTTGTACCCCAAAGTCATGGGATGACTTTATAACAGTGCAGACAGGAAAATACACATGATTATACCCAGCCATGAAGGCTTCCAGGTATATTTTATGAAAGGAAAGTGAGACAATAAAAGGTTTCCAATGCTACTCAAAAGCTAGTCAGATAACCTCCCACATTTGCCTAAGCCAGGAAAAAAGTAATCCCCACTGAACACTTGCCACTCAAAGACTGACTTGAAATTTAAGATTCCTTCTGCTCTGAATAGCTCCTCTCGCTCCCCTGTGGGTCTCTGTCAGAATGAAGGGAATATCTATGCTCTAGTGGTAAGACCTTAGCAAACAATCTTCAATGAACTTTATAGGCATCTTCATCCTTTAGACACATTTCATGGAATAAACCATCACAGAAGTCCAAAGGGGGAAAAGAAAATTCCCTGAGATTCCAAAGGAGAAGACTAGAATAAGAAAAGTCCTGAATGTGCAGCATTTTTCCCAGAAGAAGGTCTTTTAAGAGAGTTTTAAGTCACTTACTTTGGCCTCAAAGCTCCAATATAGAAAATGGTGTTTTTTCACTAAAGATGCTTCAGAGTCTCACCTGATAACAGGATTCTCTCAATGCCTCCCCTCCAGGTAAGTTGCTCACAGATAAAATGCCCTTTAATAATGTCTACTGAACTTTTTTCTAAATCCCTCTGCAATCTTTGCCACAAAATCCACCTAGAGCCATTATTTGACACCAGACTACAAAGATACTGATCTCAGCTCTACAGAGCTAGGCTCTGAGAGGGATGAGGCTCTAGAGTCTTGGCAGGGTAGTTTTATTCAAATACAAATCCTGAATTTCAGGTAATTTTATTGCCAATTTTATTAGTTCCTCCTAAGGGCAGTCAGCTAGCTCTGCATGGGAAATCAAGCATAAGGAGGAAGAGAAAGAAAACTTACTGCTTGGGATCAAAAAATGTTGCTTAGAAAACAGGGGGCCAGGGCATAGTAGAACATGACTATAATCCCAGTACTTGGGAGGCTGAGACAGGAGGATCACAGTTTCAAGGCCAGCCTGAGCAACTTAGCGAGACCCTGTTTGAAGATAAAAAATAAAAAATGGTCTGGGGTTGTAATTCGGAGATAGAATGACCCTGGGTTAAATCCTTAGTACTACAAAAACAAAGAACAAACCAACAAAGAAAAAAAGAAACTCGTTTAAATTAATGATTGAGATGGCTATTATAAAAGTTTCTTCCTTCTGAGTTCAAAGGCTGCTATTTATCAAAAAATGTTGCTTTGCCCCAGGAAGAATAATTTAGGATTAAAACATGAAAACTTACTTTAAAAACATCCTCATTGTCCTTCATAGGTCATAGTTATGCATAACAAGATGGAATTTGTGTTACTTAACGGGATTTGTTAGTGGCAATTTGGCAGTTAATTATTGTAAAATTGTGTTTGCAACCAATCGTGAATGTAATTGGATGTCAAGTTTAATCCTGGCTTGAAACCAAACTGACATGTCCTGGGGGGGGCGCCATGTCCCAGGCGAGGGGCCAGAATGTCAGCCAACTATTGGTTCTGCTTCTTCTGCAAGACTAGGAAAACATGTTTTGTGGTTAATATCATCTATACATAATCAATGGAAAACAAGGTAGGTCCCCAAGGAGAGGCTTGCCCTGACCAGACCCTGACATGCAAACTTGGATTTAAAGATATCGCCATCTGTGTGTGGGTCATGATTAGAACATAACCAACAGAATCAAAGAGTGGAGACAAGGTGAGGGGCAGAGAAAAGTAACGCTTGGGGTTCCAGAGACCTCTGAAATTCCCTGTTTCTGAAATCTCATCTCATCTTCCATTGGTCTTGTTTCTAAGACGTTCCTCTTTTGCTAATTTGAGATGGTTTCTCTCACATGCAACTATAGAATGCAAACTTAACTAAGTGTCCAGGGCAGGCTGAACTAACAGAATGGCTAACCTGTTCAATTAAATAAAACCTGAGCCAGGCATGGTAACACATTCCTGTAATCCCAGGACATGAGAGGCTGAGAGAGGAAGGTTGAAGATTAGGGCTGACCTCAGCAAATTAGTGAGGTCCTCGACAACTAGTGAGACACTGTTTCTAATTTTTAAAAAAAGGCTGAGGGTTTAGCTCAGAGGTATAATTCCCTTGGGTTCAATCTCCAGTACATGAATGAATGAATGAATGAATGAATGAGTGAATGAATGATTAATACAAATAAAACCTGGTCATGGATCAGCCACATATAGGTGTAGAGTGCTAATCTCTGAAAATTGGGGAGCTAATATATATTTCTCTCATAGATTATTGCTTCAAAACACTTACAAAACCTTGAATATGGGAGACATTTTTTTGTTTTTGTTTTTGTACTAGAGGTTGAACACAGAGCCATTCTACCTCTGAAATACACCCCACCCATATTAATTAATTAATTAATTATTCATTAATTCATTCGTTTGTTTGTTTGTTTGTTTTGAAACAGGGTCTTGCTAAGTTGCCAAGAGACTTCACTAAGTACTGAAGCTTGCCTTGAACCTGCAATTCTCCTGTCTCAACCTCCCAAGTACTGGGATTACAGGGGTACACCACCATGCCTGGCTAGTTTTGCCTTTTGCAAACATAAACATAAAATGAATATGCCTTCATTCGCTTACCAGATCCAAGTACCTCAGGTATCTTAGAGATTATATAAATTCAGATACATATATAGAAAATATAGATAAGAAAAAAGAAAAAAACCAGAGAAATGATGGAGGAGAAATGAATACAAAGAAAGAGAATATAAGTGGCTCAAATATGCCTACCTTATATGCTGTGAGCCAAGGCTCTGTACTGAACATGTGGTAGATGTGTCTCTCCTGGGGTCCCTCTGTTTTGGTACCTGGGCATCTCTGAGTCTGAGTATCACATGGTCCTGATACCATCCTCATATTGTCACTTAGCAGAATCCTAAGGGGGGGCAGCCCTCCTGGCTCTCAGAGCTCAGTTGGAGATGCAGCAATGGCTCCCCCCATTGGAGGGGTGCTGGCTGCTCCAGAGGCAAAGAGATTTCCATGTCCTGCATGGAAGATGTTTTTAGAGATGGTCAAGGGTAATGACTACACTTGCCATCAGCTCTAAAGAGTATTTTTCTCACTGTAGATATTTGACTTGCTCCCTTGCCCCATCAGGTCTTTATTCAAGAGACAACTTTTAAAAGGGGTATACTGATGATGACTTTGAAATAGCAAACCATGTCTGAAAGCTTCTTCTTGGGATCATACTCTCAACATCACATTTTAGCATCTGCCCTACCACATTTATTTACTGGTGACTTTATCTTCTTTCCTCTGCAAGACTATAATAATATAAATTAGCCAACTCTGGTAGTGCACGCCTGAAAACCCAATATTTGAGAGGCTGAGACAGGAGGATCACAGGTTCAAGGCCAGTTTCAACAACTCATTGAGGCCATCAGCAATTTAGTGAGAACTTGTTTCCAAATAAAATAGAGCTGTGAAGTGTGACTCAAAGGTAGAATGCCCCTGGATTCAACCTCCAGCCTAAAAATGAAAGAAAGAAAGAAAGAAAGAAAGAAAGAAAGAAAGAAAGAAAGAAAGAAAGAAAGAAAGAAAGAAAGAAAGAAAGAAAGAGAAAGAAAGAAAGAAGGAAGGAAGGAAGGAAGGAAGGAAGGAAGGAAGGAAGGAAGGAAGGAAGGAAGACCCCAGAGAATAGGGATCAGATCTCTTCTGACATGTTTCACTTTTTAGCTTCTGCACTGTTTTGGTTAGCATTCTTACACCCATAATCTATAAAAGTGACCATATAACTTAGAAGAAAGGAGATTTATTTTCCTACAGTTTTGGGCTCAGTCAGTGTGATCCCAGTGACCACAGATCTCAGGGCATGGCAGCAGAAAGAAGAGAGAGGGTGGGCACATGAGCTATGCTCCTCACATCTTGGAGGCCAGAAGCTAGACATACAGAGCGAGAGAGCAAGAGAGCGAGAGAGAGAGAGAGAGAGTGAGAGAGAGAGAGAGAGAAAGAGAGAGAGAGATCAGAGGGAACCACATATATAATCTCTGAAGCCCACTCCCAGGGACCCACTTTCCCCAGCCACATTCTACTGACGTAGGCCACCACCATAATAAATCATTACAATGCGTTCATCTACTGCTGGGATTACAACCCCTATGACCCAACTACGCCAACACAAAAACCTCAATTTATGAGCTCTTCAAGGGGCCATCCTATATCTAACGTGCACCTCGAATGATGGAGGATTCAGAGCAGGTGTGTAATAAGCAGCTATGTAACACATCATTAGGAGGTTACTACCTAAACTCAACTTACACATAGCCTGAGATATCTGTCTTCTCTTCCTCTCCTGCTTCTAGAAAAGGCTCCAGTATAGCATGCATTTCTTCCCATGAGTTCAGTTCGCTTTCCTTTACCTAGCTGGCAATAACCTTTGACATAGACTTGAGAAACTGCAGCTTCCATGAGGAAGGAAATCAGGGCAGGGGTGGGGCAGGGCAGAGTTGAGAAAGTGATCTCCAGGCAACTATAAACAAAACCTGTTCCAGAAGCCACCTTGGCAACCAATGTGCCAGGTTGACTTCAGTGGCAGGGCTGCCTCTTTGAGAACCCAAGCAGGAGGCATCTTCGAGAATCAGTCCCTTACCTCCAGGTAGTCTTCAGAGGATTTTGTTGAGGACACTATATCCCTTGCTTCCAATCCCAACTCCGTCTAATCGGACTATGGGATAGTGGGCAATTTGATCTCTGTACCTCAGATTTCTTATCTCCAAAATAAGAGTAAGAGTAATTTTTTTCCTCAGGGGGCAATATGTGGATTATATTCATTCCACAAATACTTATTTAGAAACTTGGGGGGGGGGTGTTGTTGTTGTTGTTGTTTTTCTGAACACTGCCTTCACCCTCTGCAACCACAACCAGCCACTTGGTTTGAAGGTTGTGCTGGACAGACACCACCATTTTATCCAGCAATGAGACAACGCTGGAAAAAAAATCACTAGTGTTCTTGCGTTCTCAGTGTCTAATGGTGTCACTGAATTAAGCAAGATTTTTTTTTATAAAGCCAAATTATGTCTTGTAATGCATCTTCAAATTTGCAAATATTAGCCAGGTATGGTTGTGCACACCTGTCATCCCAGTACTTGGGAGGCTGAGACAGGAGGATTGCAATTTTAAAATGAACCCCAGCAATTTGCTGAGACCCTGTTTCCAAATAAAAAATAAAATAGGGTTGGGATATAACTCAGATGTAGAATGCCCCTGGGTTCAAAGCTCAGTACCATAAAAAATTTGCAAATATTTATCACAGAAATGTTAATTAAAAAAACTTTAAGTGAATAAAAATAAACCCCAGTGCTCTGTAACCTTAAACAGTTCTTGGAATGCATTGGAATGTCATTAATACTGATCTATATTTCAGTGATATGAAGAACAAATACTGCATTTTAATAAGTGCTTGAAAGTACATGCTAATTTATTTCATGTCTTACAACTCAGTGTTCCTTTATCCCTTCTTAGACGTTTTGAAAATTAGGCAAGGCAGACAAATCATTTTCAAGTGCAGCTAATCAGCCGCACGTGACACCATTTAAATTGCAGTATATTAGAAAGTCATTGCAGATCAGGAAACAGAGTATTGGCTTGAGGTTTTGGGGAGGAAAGATGCATTATGATTTGGCCCTGCCTGAAAGATGCCAGGCCCCTGGTATCTCCTTAAAATGACTTGCTAAAACTCCAAAAATGGGTGAAAGTTTTAGAATTGCCCGTAATTACAGCGAAAGTAGACAGCAAATTGGTGCTGACTTATAGGAGCTGAAATGGAATTTCCAAGTGTCAAAAACTGCCTGCTTTCATGAAAATGGAAAAATATAATCATTCTGTCATGGTCTACCAGTAGACTGTCAATTGCACAGATAAACTTGCAGCCCAGTAAATGGCAGAGGGTCCTGTGATAGACATTTAAGCAGCATCTGAGAAGAAGTGTTATCCACGCATTGGTGTGCTCTTGTAAGCTGCAGAACAGACCAGATAAGAGGCAAGGAGAGAATGAGAGAATTGACATCTCAGCTGCAAGTGCCCACATGCTGATCTCTCTTCCAGAATAAGAAAACGGAGAGGGGCAAGTTATCATCGCCATTACCCAGGGTCTCACAGGTGTCTGGGAATCACATCTCATTAGGAACTTGAAGAATGTCTTGGGCAACCATTCTCATTACCTTGGTGGAGATGCAGGAAGAGAGAGAAGCCAGCCACCAGCCACAGTTCAGTGATGTTGACCAATCACCCAGGGAAATCTCTGTCTTTTCAGCCAAGACAGACCTATAGAGAAGGGGAGGATATTCACAAGTAACAGTACCAGTTCATGTCACTACTCAATACAGTGCCTTCAAACTGAAAAAATAAATAAATAAAAACACAAAAAAGTAAGTTGAAGTACATGTAATGAAAACAGACCAGTACAATCATAAGCATGGTCTATTTGTAATCACAAATTTGTGGCAACCACTTAAAACTTTGTAATCAATGTTTACACGAAACATTTTCTTAATTTACTGCCAAAGAATATCATTGCTGAAATAATTCATTAAAATGTTTCCCAATCATTTGATGTCACCTGCCAATTAAAGGCTTTCTAAAAAGAACCACTTACCCTATTTTATTTGATTCAAACTAAAACAATTGTACACCCTTTAGAAAGAATCATGGGTTCATTTAGTGGCGGTATTTATTTCAAAACTATTGCAAATCTTGGTGCTGGTTATTCAAAGTGAAGAATAAAAATTTGAAAATTAATGCAATACAAGTACAGAAAAGCTGTCCAAAGGTCAGAGGTCATTCCCTCCTGCTTCTTTCCCTCCAGGTTGGCTTCCATATTCATGAACAGTGATGGGTAGAGACCATGAGGACATTCCTGAGTACACCAGGAAAGCACCCTGGGAAAGAGGGTTTCATGGGATAAAAGCCTCAGTCCGTCCAATTAAACCTCTATTTGCTCATGAGGTCAGGGGTGTGTAAAACAGATGTTAGAGAACAACTAAAGTGTGGGCTCACACCCGCAATGTAACTGTTTTATTTAAAAATGGATGGTTTGATCTCCAAAATATTATCCTCTTTAGATTAGCTAGAATATATTTCCAGAAGTGGAGCGAAGATAAAACCCAAGACTCTAGTAATCTGATATTTTCTGCAAGAAGTGGTCTTTTAGGTTTTTGTTTTGTTTTTTGTTTGTTTGTTTGTTTTTAATGTTCTTATCCATGGCCCAAGTTCAATACAGTGAAAGGGTTCAAGTTTAGAAAACAAAACTCTTCAGAATTTCTCTGTCTTCCATTAGTACTATGCATTAAGAATAGGGCCATATTTGAAGGGAAATACTTTTATTTGTGGTTTCACTGACTTAATTTTGCTACATGGAGTCACATGGAAAGCATGTTAGTTATGTCTAAGGAACATCCTGGGAGGTAGAAATGGTCTTGGCATGGGTGGAGGTTTGATAAGTAAATGAATAGAAGTACCCACAGCCTAGCCATGAGTGTGGTACATGCCTGTCATCCCAGTACTTGGGAAACTGAGATAGGAGGATCACAGGTTGGAGGCCAGCCTCAGCAACTTTGCAAGACCCTCAGCAACTTAGTGAGACCATGTTTCAAAATAAAACACATAAAAAATAAAATAGGGCTAGCCCGGAGGTAGAATGCCCATGGACTCAATCCTCAGTACCAAAAATTATAAAAGAAAAGAAGTCTGTCACAGGTCTCACTGGGATAAACTCAAGGCGTTGATGGGCCATGTGCCTTTCAGGAGGTTCTACAGTAGATCGCTTTGTTACCTAGCACAGTCTCAAGAGGCCATCTCAGAAATGTCAGGCGAATGCTGGTCAGGGGCAGGAGAGCAAGAAAGGCTTCCATGGAGATTTCATCGTGTTTTAAGGAAAGAAAGAGACATTAAATCTGTCTCAAACTCCTGAGAGAAAATTCGGTGATAGGGGCAAGTGTTATTTTTCCATATTGGTTTGGGGAGTAAGGTCAGAGGCAAAGTACTGGGAAGAGAGACACTGAAATCAAACTTTATAGGCAGAATAGTTCATGAAACTCATGATCTCAGAAATAAGCCTCTTCTCTGGAAAGGAGATTTGCTAAGTGTGAAGCAATATAGGTGCTTAGAGTATGGATTCTAAGCCAACCCAGCAGGGTCCCAGTCCCAGCCACTCCCGATACCTGTATTCTCAAAGCCTTCATTATCACACAATGGCAGAAATGTTGAAAGTCATTTACTAGCCAGGGGTAGGGGTGCACACCTGTAATTCCAATAGTTGGGAGGCTGAGACAGGAGAATCACAGGTTCATCAACTTAACCATAACTTCTTTCAAAATAAAAAAAAGATAGGGCTGGGAGTGTAGCCCAGAGGTAGAATGGTTCTGGGTTCAATCCCCAGTACCACACAAACAAAAAAAGAGAAAGGGAAAGGAAGGGAAGGGAAGGGGAAGGAGAAAGGGAAATAAAAGGAAAAGGAAAGAAGAGAGGAGGGGAGAAGAAAGGAAAAAGGAAAGGAAGGTAGCGGGAGGGAAGGGAAGGGAAGGGAAGGGAAGGGAAGGGAAGGGAAGAGAAGAGAGAAGAGAAGAGAAGAGAAGAGAAGAGAAGAGAAGAGAAGAGAAGAGAAGAGAAGAGAAGAGAAGAGAAGAGAAGAGAAGAGAAGAGAATAGGAAGGAAAGGGAAGATTATGAAGGAAAGGAAAGATTATGTTGAAGATTTATGGAAAGGTACAGAGAACTCATTCATGCTGAGTGTTGCTGAGAGTAACATCTTAGAGCTAGCACACCTTGAGCATGACACCTCATATTGGGTTTATAATCACTGTTATTATCTATGTGTCCCCAATTTCGATTGAACTGAGCATGGCTCTGGTCTCTTCTACCCTAAGCCTTATTGTTGCTATTATCAATCTGCAGAGCTACCTACCAGGGAAGATGAGCAGGGTAGCCATCAGCCTCAAGCCAGTTCTTCTTCACCTCAGAAGCTAAAGACCTTATTTGATAAAATCTCCAGAGTCTCTATTCACTCTTTGTTTCCTAAACAGGATGGACATAGACACGCCTTCATCTGAGCCTCTATTCTGCCTTCAACATCGTTATTTCCATGTCTCTTATTTTCCCCACATGCTGAGGAATCTATTGAATCAAAACATTCTATTCCTTAGCCAAGGACTACATTTAAAGTCAAAGCAAACAAACAAACCAAAAGCAACATGAATCACTTATCTCTTTATGATGTTTCAGGTAAGGTTTATATTTATTTTCTTCCTCCTCCTCCTCCAGCACATCTGCAATGTACTTCTCCCTAATAGTCTGCCTGAAATAATAGTTATGGAAATAACTATTATAAACAGTGAGTTGCTCTTGATGGGAAATAATTTTATGGCAAAGTTAAGAAGCAAGAAGTTGCTTATTCACTTCTAGGATGAACATCAACGCAATGAATAAACTGTGCTACCTGAGTGGGGGTGCTGTGCTGTCGTTTTAGCTGTTGCCATGGATACCACCTGCCCTACCAGCCTGCATCCCTGCATGGTATGAGATTACGCCTGGGTGGGATTCTTGGTCCTTTTCTAGTGCTGGAGCACTTCTGTTTTGTGTGGAGATAGGCACAGGGTCTGGGTGTGTTGCCTGCCTACCTCTCAGTAACATTCCATTGCCACCTGTCTCCCTGTGGTCCTGAGTTGAGTCAAAGACTCCAGGTTCTCCTGTCTCACATCCAAACCTTGGTGCTCAAATGTCAAAGGGATTCTCTCAGGCACACAACACATAAACTTCCCTTGTGTTGGGTGCCTAAGCATTTTTCTACATCCCACAATTCTATGTTTGGCCTTCAAGGATCTCCAAGATTTCTGTTATTCTGACTGTGGGCTCTTTTCCATGTCCTAACCCACTATGGAATACACAGAAATGATGGTTATCCATCTTTTCACCCAGCTCACCAAGATAAGGAAACAATATTACAGATGCGCTGTAAGCTCTTGAACACCACTTCATAATAATTTATTTCCCTCTCCCCCAGTCAATAAAAAGCGGTGTTCACACAATGAGCTCAAGGTCATACAATTTGTCAGGAATTCAGGATCATATTTGAGTGGGAGCTAGCAATGAGCTCCTTCCAGGGTTTCAGTTCAACAAAGCTATTCTTGGTCCAGCTACTGATTCTCTTGATCTCTCCAGTAGGGTGTATCCAAAAATAAATAAATAAATAAAAGAAAGCTCAACTCAACCACATCACCTTTCTTAGATGAAGCAATTTTCTACCCCTTTTTGGAAATTTACTGCATGGAGTAATGAAGCTGAAGCTGAACAGTTCATTCTCTTCTTTATTTTTAGTTGTTTTCTTCCTGTGCTTCCTTTTAGATGCTCTGTATTGCTGTGTCTTCAAATACACCAATTTTTAATTTGATGTTATCCTATAATCCCATCTAGTATCATTTCCATCATAGTTGTTATAGTATTCATTTCTAGAAGTGTGTTTTGTGTCATTTTAAAATATCTCATATGTCTATCAACTTGGTCTTTACCTTCTCAAACATACAGATCATCATAATAATTGTTTTACTCTTATGTTAATTTTAGTCTACCAACATGATATTCTTTCACTCAATATTGTAAAATTTAGATTGATGATGTAAGATTTTTTATACTAATTCAAATTTTCCCCCTTTTTTCTTTTCTTCTCTTCTCTTCTCTTCTCTTCTCTTCATCTTCTTCTCTCTCTCTCTCTCTCTCTCTCTCTCTCTCTCTCTCTCTCTCTCTCTCTCTCTTCTGCATGGTACTGGGGACTGAAATCAGGGATGATTTCCTCTGAGCTACATCCCCAGACCTATTGTATTTTTATTTGGAAACAGGGTCTTGCTAAGTTTCTGTGAGCATTGCTAAATTGTTAAGGCTGATCTCAAACCTACAATCCTCCTGTGTCCATTCTCCCAAGTACTGAGATTACAAGCATGTACCACCAAGTACCACTCTGATTTGATTATTATGTATTGAAGCACCACATTGCACACCATAGATTTTGTACAATTATTATACATCAGTAAAAATAAAATAAAACTAAACAACAATAAGCTTGAGCTTCATTGTGAGATAATTTTCTTCCTTTCAATACTTGCATGCCTTCTTAGTCAGAACCTAAACATCCTTTGGCTGAGTGAATTTGGTTCCGCTATTAATGGACTGTCATTTTTCTCAGTAATGAAGCTAGAAGTCTGGGTAAACTTATTAGTGAGTTAAATATTCAGCCTTTCAGTGTGTGTGTGTGTGTGTGTGTGTGTGTGTGTGTGTGTGTGTGTGTGTGTGATAGGTATAGCCAAGTTGTCCAGGCTGGCCTGGAATTTGCAACCCTACTGCTTTAGTCTTTCTAGTAGCTGAGATTACAGATAATGTTCACCACCATACCCAGCTGTACTATCCTTCTTTCAAATCCACCTGACATTTTGGCTATTGTATAATTTCTCCACTCTGGCCGGTGAGAATACAAGCCATTTGTGTGAGTGAACAGTGAGTATTTTTCCCTCTGCATTTCCTCAGTGATTCTCTCCACAGCTTCAGGTCATTTCTCTGCATACACACAAAAATCAGCACTCAGCTAAAAACTGGAAAAGGACCCTCTGTGGACCCCAGGAACAGGACTTTCTCTGCTCTGTCTATGAACAAATCTCTTTCCTCTAATCTACACTATGAAAACTACCTATCTTGATCTGCTTGGACTTCCATCTCTGTCTTCTAAGTTCTAGAAATGGCCAGGATCTGCTTGGATTTCCTCTGTGTCAGGATCTGAAATGTTCTTCCAGAAATAAGTTGGAGAAACTGATCATAGAGCCCTATTTTAGGGAGCAGTATAGTGTGCCACCGATCTGAAATGTTTGAAAAGCATTGCTTTATATAGTTGGTCTGGGGCTGTTGTTGACCTAGGGACATTCTACCTCTGAGCTATACCCCCAGCTCTATTTTATTTTGAGACAGGCCTCACTAAGTTGCTGGGGACTTCACTAAAATGCTTAGGCTGACCTTGAATCTGTAATTCTGCTGTCACAGCTTCCAAAGTACTGGGATTACAGGCATGCACCACCATGCTTGGCTATTTTTGGTCCATTTTTAAATTGTTTCAGATAGGAAGTTAATCTGTGTCCCTGTTATTCCATCTTGGCTATATATTATCTCTCTTGAGCTCTTTCATTTTAAGCATTTCATGCCTGACTTTTGAAGATTGAAAAAACAGTACCAAAACATGTTAGATTAGGAGAGGATCCAGACACTTCTCATTCATCTAAACATCGCCCCAAAGGGGATTAAGGCCTGCTTGTCTGGTTAAAGCCCAACATATGGTGCCAAATTTCTGCACCACTTGAATTTCTGAACCATTGGCACATATGCCGGAACAAGTTTAGGCATTTGGGATTTGCATAGGAAATTAATCACAGGAAAAATTAAGCCCAAGGAAGAGAGTTGCAGGATTATGTTTTTTTCAGACTCTTATTGAAGAAAGGAACCACGTCAAAAACACTTTTGGTAGAGGCATAGTGATGCACTGGCTATGGACAAGAAGTTGGATTTCCAAATTTATGCTCTAGGGAACACTTACAAAGAGAGACCCAGTAACTGAGAGAGTTGAGCCAGCCTCAAATGGCTAATGAAGGCAGGCTTGTTGCACAAGTTCCTGAAGTACCACAAGACAAGTCAATAGAATTTCCAGGCATGGTGGTGATCTATGCCTGTAATTCCAGTACTTGAAAAGCTAAGACAGGAGGATTGCAGGTTCAAGGCCAGACTCAGCAATCAGTGAAGCCCTCTGCAACTTAGTGAGACCCTGTTTCAAAATTAAAATTAAATAGGGCTGGGGTACAGATTGGAGGTAGAAGGCCCCTGGGCTCAGTCCTCAGTATCTCTCTCTGTCTCTGTCTCTCTCTCTCTCTCTGTCTCTCTCTCTCTCTCTCTTACACACACACACACACACACACACACACACACACACACACATACACACTCACAAAAAAACCAAACATGTATACCCTTATTTGATTTTAGATTCATTTCTCCATGAGAAGGTGATTTGCAATGTATGAGTACAAAAGTCCTCGTCCTAGACAACCTGGGAAGCAAAACTACAAACCTCATCAATGTTATAATTGTTCCAGGCTCTAAAGATCTCTGATAGATGACAGCATCTAGATTTCTATTAGTAAGAAACTACTGTAACCCTATCCAGTACATGGACTTTAACTAATAATGGGGCAACGTAAACAGGCCAGCCTCTTAGGGTCATCGTTCCCAAGTGCTCCTGGATCCCAAGATCATGGTTCCTTCTTAGGACATTATTCTTTCCAGTAAAATGGTAATTTTTTTTTACAAAGGAAGAATATGGTGCATTTAAGGGGTATACTAGAAGCTCACTTTTTCCTAACTCGAGAAACAAGGCAGCAATATGTTCTTTGAAAAGTGCAGCTGTGGCATTTATGAACTTCTGGATGGAATGGGTGGCCTCCTTGTAGGTGGTCAACAGTTACCCTGAAAACCCATGGGGGCATATTTGCATGTTTTCCAAATTCATAGAATCCAATACCTCCTTCACACTACTAGCTCACCGGGAGTTACAGGGACTTTTTAAAGTCTTTCTCTGCTTGAGACATATAAGAATAATATCTTACCCAGGCCCCCACCATGAACTTCCATGAACTATGAATGCTTAAAACTGCAGATTTCACTCAGATTGCCCATCAGTAGAGGTTGAAATGGGGTGATACTCCATTTTCCACGTGGGCTCAGTATAATCACAGTCAACCTTCTGAGTAGACAAAGGGGGTTTAAAGGGGAAGGAACAGAGACACAGATGCATGAACAAGACTCAATTTGACTCTGCTGGTTTTGGAAATGGGAAACAGTGCTATAAACCAAGAAATCTGGGCAGTCCCCTGAAATCAGGAAAGATAAGGAAATAGATTTCCCCAAACAGCAACAGCATTCAAAAGGAGCACACCCATAGATAGCTTTGAGTCCAGTGTGACCAATTTTCAGACTTCTGACCTCCAGAACTATTTGAAATTACTTATCCCTGTCATCTCTCTGATCTGGAGAGTGTGAATGATGTTAGAGTCTGACCCATAGATTGATTCGAAAGGTCAAATGAGATATAAAGGAAAAATACTGAGTACAGTGTTTGGCATGAGGAAATGTTGAGTAAAATAATGACTTCTCTAAGGAAAATAGTTTATTCAGAGCCAAATATGCACAATCAGGGCCTGGGAACAAGTGTTCAAGTCACCCTGAATAACGAGTTCTACCATGGAAGAGGTTACATGAGCTTTTATAGCCACAGAACAAAAGGCATAAATCAACATATTTACCAAACCCGTCTTTGCTGTATGTAGCTACAGCAAGGCAGGGAGATCTCACTGTAGATTTCAGATGTGATCATACAGCATTATCTTTAGAGTTGGTAGAGACTAGAGGTGTACTATGTTCAGTGACACAGTCCAAGAAGTTTATCTATCAGTCACAGAATATCAGTTCCTGTAATTAGTTCCTGTACAAAAGTTAAGGTGAACCACTATTACAGGGCCCAAGGTAGTTTTGGATCTCAACTTATCACATTTTATTTTTCCATGATCACATTGTTCTAGTTAGACAAGGCTGAGTAGCCTGATGAATCTTTAGTACAGGTGCAGCTTCTCACTAACCTTGCTTCTCAGTAAAAATGCCATCAATGAGGTGGCTATGGTGATGCACACATGTTATCCTAGTCCTTGGGAGGCTAAAAAAGGAGAACCAAAAGTTCAAGATCAGCCTTAGCAATATAGGGAGACTCTCAGCAACCTAGAGAGATTCTGTTTCAAAACAAAAATAAAATAAAAATGTCTGGGGATGTAGCTTGGAGGTATAATGCCCTTGGGTTTAATTCCCAGTAACACACACACACACACACACACACACACACACACACACACACACAGCCATCGATGCCAAACCTTTAGCCACTGTAACCATCAATATGGTTATAAGAGAAGAGATGTAAGATAAATTGAATCTTTTGAACTTTTGTAATAACCTATTATGGAGTATGGTTTAAAAGGTGAAATATCTTCTATTCAGAGTATTGTCAATTTCATTGAGTCAAATTCTGCAGGAAAAACTAAATTTACATGGGTACATTTTAAAACTCCGAATAGTCGACAGACTATGAAATAAATATATTCTAGAATCATCTTATACTTTTTTCTTTACTTCCTGAAAGATAAATAATTATTATACCATTTTATTAATTTATTTTTAACCCAGGAGCATTCATTTCTGATCTACATCCCCCTGCCTTTTTTTTTTTAATTTTTTGTTTGAAACAAGGTATCACTAGATTACTGAGGGTCACACTATTTGCTGAGTCTGTCCTCAAACCTGTGATACTCCTGTTTTCAGCCTCCCAAGTCCTGAGATTACAGGTGTGTGCATCACACTTAGCTTTTATTTTTCATCTCCAAAATTGGGCATAACATTTTCAACATCAGGACTCTGTTTAGGAGATTTTATTTTATTTTTTGTCATACTGAGGATTGAAACCAAGGACTTTCTATCTCCAAGCTACACTCTCAACCCTTTTTTTATTATTTTGAAATGAAATCTCGTTAAGTTGCTGACAGCCTTGCTAAGTTGCTGAGGCTGGCCTGTGATCCTCCTGTCTCAGCCTCCCAATTACTGGAATTACAGGCATGCACCACAACACCTGGGTCATTTATTGTTCTTTTGATCTATTCTTAACCTTAAAATGGAAGATCCAGGAGATGAGGGGCCTCATCAATCTTGTAGATTATCACTGATCACCATTTAAAAGAAGTTCTATCCATATTTAATAATATTATGAAGGTGAGAAGCACATGTCCCCTGCCCCTGCGGAGCACCTGGGAC
The DNA here is from genome assembly GCA_004027655.1 of Graphiurus murinus. Lineage (NCBI taxonomy): Eukaryota > Metazoa > Chordata > Mammalia > Rodentia > Gliridae > Graphiurus > Graphiurus murinus. The sequence continues at coordinate 11,307 of PVLC010005833.1, read as the reverse complement.
CCATTGGTAGAACATATTGGTGCCAGAAGATGATTCTATCCATCATGAAGAGCAAGAGGCTTTGGAGACAGGTGCTGGGGGCTACAATCCTGGCTCAGCCCTCTCTCTCTCTCTCTCTCTCTCTCTCTCTCTCTCTCTCTCTCTCAAGCAGATCTTCTTGATAAATCCAACTGCATAAGCAAACCTTGGCACAAGCACTCCTTTTTATAGCTGCTGCACACTCAATGCTGGAAATGTGCTGCAATTTCAATGCCAGGGAGACTTTTTCAGAGGTCATATCAAGCCTGTGTCTAGTGAGCAGCAGGTAACTTTTGATGTCTTCTGACAGCACATCCATCAGTAGACTTCTGCCTCCTCTTACCCATCACAGACCAACCTGGAAACAAGATGCTTCCCTGGGGCTGAGACAGCTTGAAAATGCTAATGCTCTGCTATGGGCCCTTTAGCATCTCATTAGTACCTGGTCCAGCTGATGCCGAACACTGAGAAAGTGAATTATTGCAGAAATAAATTGGCAGGCATGACCATCAAGGTGAACAGGCGTGTGCTTCTATCACTCTATTAGAATGAAAGAGTGTGTCACCTGCTAATGATGGATGAGAGGCTTCGGGGACTCTGGGAGCTACACTTTACTGATAAACAATACAATTGCTAATACATGAAAACATGAGCCCACCATTAGCGCCCCCTCCGCTCATATATCATGCTATAATCACACTCTGAAAGTCATAGTCATGTTCCTCCTTCCTGGGAAGACATTCCAAGAAACTTGGTGGGAAGGAGCGATAATCAATCACTCGCCTTCTGCAAGACATGACTGGGGAAAGGAAGGCATTTTGCTACCAGCTATTTCTGCACTAGATACTTTGCTACAACTTCATATCCCTAGGTCCTACAGAATCTCTGAGGGGCACTTCATTAATGCCCTGTGGTCAAGAGTGTTGACTCTGGAGCCAGCTGGAATGGCAGGCACTCTGGCTTCACCATGAATGGACTGTGTAGCCTTGGGTAAGTTACTTAACCTCTCAGTGACCCTGTGTTTTAACCTGTAAATAGTATTACCTACTTCAAAAGCTTGCCATGATGATTAAATGAGACAAGACCTTTAGTGTGCTTGTAAGAATATGTGGCACATAATAAATATTCAGGAAATACTAACCAATCAACATCTCTAGTTAGATTGTAGTCATCATAGTAACAAGATATATATATATATATATATATATATATATATATATATATATATATATATATTTCATGATAGTTCATTTCTCTGTATAGAGGAAACTATTCATCTATCCATCTATCTTTTTTTTTTGTGGTACTGGAGATTGAACTCAGGGGCATTCTACCTCCGAGCTACACCCCCAGCCCTATTTTTTATTCTTTATTTTGAAACCAAGTCTCACTAAGTTGCAGAGTGCCTCACTAGGTAGCTGAGGCTGGCCTCGAACCCGGATCCTCCAGTCTCCGCCTCCCAAATGTTGGGATTACAAGCATGCGCCACTATGCCCGGCTTATCCATCTATCTTAAAAACATTCTAATAAATCTAAAGAAGACTTAGACCATAATTACTGAAGCCCCAGATGAATCTCCATCCAATAAATTCCCACCAGCAAAGATTGCCTTTCAGGTACATGGTATATATCTGTAATCCTAGTACTTAGGAAGCTGATACAGGGGAATCACAGGTTCAAGGCTAGCCTCAGCCACTTAGCAAGTCCCTCAGAAATTTATGGAGACCTTGTTTTAAAATTAAAAAATAAGTAGGGCTGGGGAGTTAACTCAGAGGCAGAATGCCTCTGGGCTCAATCCTCAGTACCAAAAGCAAAAAGAAACAAAGAAAAATAGGGAGCATCTCATGAAATACAGTGATTAATGATGTTGAAGATTGTGTTATATTTCTGCATACATACTCACATGTAACAGGTCAGCTACATCTGCCACTTTCTCAAATTGTAAAGGAATCTTTTGGATCTGCTCCTAGAAATTTAAATTAGCTCCTTCTGACTCTGATACATTCGGCTCAAGATCCCAGAGTGTTGACTGACTCCTATTTTTCTAAATTCTGGATTTTAATGAATACATTTCTTTGTTACTGAAATGCTTTACAATCCTGAGACACACAAAAGGTACATTTTTCATACTACTGTGATTTACATTTGTTTGTCTGTTTGTCTTCCTGGGGATTGAACCCAGAGGCATTCTATCTCTTGGTGCATTTTTATTTTTATTCTGAAATAGGGTCCCAATAAGTTGCTGAGAGCCTAGTTAAGCTGCTGAGGCTTGCTTTGAACCTGCAGTCCTCCTGTCTCAGGCTTCCAAATACTGGGATTACAGGCATATGCCACACCTAGATATGTTAACATTTTATTGTCTCTCTCTCTCTTTTCTCTAGCTCTCTGTCTCTCTGTCTCTCTCTCTCTCTCTTTCTCTCTCTCTTTCTCTCTCTCTCTCTCTTTCTCTCTCTCTTTCTCTCTCTCTCTCTCTCTCTCTCTCTCTCTCTCTCTCTCTCTCTCTCTCTTGACTTATGCACAAAGTATCTACTGTGAATATAAAATGTGCTAGATTAGATAGATGATAGATAGAGAGATAGATAGATATAGGTAGATAGATAGATGATAGGTAGATAGATATAGGTAGGTAGATTAGATAGATAGATAGATAGATAGATAGATAGATAGATAGATAGATAGATGATAGATAGATAGATAGATGCATAGATAGATAGATAGATAGATAGATAGATAGATAGATAATAGCAATGTTCTTCAACTTACCATGAGGTTATATCTAGAGAATATCATTTTAAGTTTAAAATAGCTTAAGTTGAAAATTCATTTATTACACCTAAGCTATGGGACATAGTAGCTTAGCAATGCAGGGCTCTGTGTTAGTTGTTTACTGTCATGATTTCATGGCCATCAGGAAGCTACAACTTTGTGCTCCTGTGCAGTGTCATGAGACAGTTTCCTACTACAGATAGCCAGCCTGGGAAAAAGATCACAATTCAAAGTTTGAAGTACAGTTTCTGCTGAATAAATGTCCCTTTTATACCATTGTAGTGTTGAAAAATTGAATTATTGTATATTAGGGATAATCTGTTTATAAGTAGATGTATAGATAGATGATGATGATGATTAGATAGATAGATAGATAGATAGATAGATAGATAGATGATAGATAGATAGATAGATAGATGATAGATAGATAGATGATAGATAGATAGATAGATAGATAGATAGATAGATAGATAGATAGATAATAAATAATTGGCTTACATAATGACTACAGACTATAACTGGAGATGTTGGAAGAAAGCTGGCAACATCTTCAGCTGGGATTTAAAGCTTCAGCTGAAGTTTAAAGACCCTGTAAGGAAGGGAACCAGCACCAAGTCCAAGGAAAAAAGATCAATGTCACCATTCAGTCTGCAGAAAAAGTCGCTTCACCTTCTTCTCCCTTTTTGTTCCATCCAGGCCAGAAAGGATTGGATGGTGCCTGCCCACACTGGAGAGGGCCATCTGCTTTACAGAGCCCATGGATTCAAACACTAATCTCATCTGGAAACACCTTCATAGACATACCAGAAATAAGGTTTAGCCAAATATCTTTGCATCCCATGACCAAATAAAGTTGGCACACAAAATTAACAATCACAGATGGCAAACAGGAGGGATGGAACAATGAAGCCAAACCCACCCTGTGCCTGGCTGCTTCCTTGGGTACCAGAGTGAGGATTCTACCTCCTGAGGACCCATGATAGGCTCTGTGGAGGAGGGACCGAATGCTCCCAAACTTACCACAGCACGCGTGTTCAGACACCACTCCCAGGTACCAGGATGCTTATCTCCTTTCTATGATGTGATCCTAGGAAGACTAATGTGAGTGCTGTCAAAGGCAGACAAGACCACAAGTCACCAGTGTTTGGACACAATCAGCTTCCCCTACAGATGACCTCATATGGTCTGTTCTGGATATTTCTGAACCTTGATTGGATTTCAGTATCCACTCAAGTATTATGTGAAACAGAGATTGCATGGAGACTCCAGACAGCTGCCAAGTTATCTTTCTTTTAGTGACAAAATTGAGTCAATACCACCAAGAAATGTATCATACTCAGTTGGGATTCCCCGGATAAAAAAATATTTTTTTGACATGAAAGTGTCCATGCACTTGTAAACTTATACTAATGGAAATAGGGACAATGGTATAACAATAACAAACATTTAATGAATTTGGAAATTATTCTTAAAGACTGTTGTAGTCAACATTCTCACTACTGCAATTCAAAACAACTGAACTGACCACACAAGTTAGAGAAAGGAAGACTTATTTGATTACAGTTTTTGAGGAATGCAGGGTTCAGTCCATGTTGGACCAGACCTGTGGAGTCCAGAGCATGGTTGTGAGAAACAGAGACAGGGAGTGGGAAGGCTCTGATTTCACATCACAGAGATCAGAATAGATAGAGCAGAGGAAGGGAAGATTTTATAACCTGCTTCCAACATTGCTGCCTTTTTTTCCATGAGGGCAAGGAGGACATTCCAAATCTAAATCATTATAAATACGTATCATAAAATATTCTTTGTTCAGTACCTAGGCATAGGCATTCTATAGCTTAAGGAACAGTCTCCTTCATAAGTCATCAGCTCTAATTTTTTACTACAAGAAGAAATTAATTCCTCCTAAATCATTTATGTTAAAGTAGGAAACCTTAAGGCATAATGCTTTTCTGTTTACCTTGAAGTCCTAGAGATTGAGACAAATTTAAATTTATCCTCTGTTACAGAAGCAGGTGAAATGTGCAGAAACAGATTCTCTCTCTCTCTCTCTCTCTCTCTCTCTCTCTCCTCTTTCTCTCATCTGTCTCATCTATTCCCCTCAAATAAGTGAATAGATGAAACCTAAGGGGTTTTTTTTATCAAACTAAAGAAAAAGATGTTTCTGAAGACCCACCTTGGTTCTCTAAGATCTCACTCTTGAGGTTTCTGAAGAGATCAACCAGTGTGTTTAAAAGAGGCAGAATCCAGACATGATGACACATACCTGTAATCTCAGTACTTGGGAGGCTGAGAAAGGAGTATCATGAGTTCACAGCCAGTCTCAGCTACTTAGTGAGGCCCTCTGCAACTTAGTGAGAACCTATTTCCAAATAAAGAATAAAAACAAGGCTGTGAGTGTAGCCGGGAGCTAGAATGCCCCTGAGTTCAATCCCCAGTACCTAAAAAATAAATGAAAGTGAAACTGTCAATAATGCCGATATTCATTGTATCTAGAATTTGTAAAATGACATGTGCCCAGAAAAGATCCAAATACTTTATCTATGATTACTAATTTGATATCCTCAAGAGCTGGGAGCTTTATTTTGTTGCTTATCGGATGTTTTTTGATTCCTCTCAATATTCTCACAGTTACCTTGATGAGGTGAACACTATAATTTTTAATTTTACAGATGGCTTGTTGTTTTGTTGATCTTGAACTTGCAATCAATAGCTCCGTGTCAACAGCAAACAGCAATTTTGGAGTCAGCCTTTAAAAACAATGGTGAGCAAAATAGGAAGGGAGAAGCTAGGTGTGGTGGTGAATAGCTGTCATCCCAGTACTTGGGAAGCTGAGACAGGAGGATCACGGGTTCAAGGCCAGCATCAGCAACTTAGTGAGACTCTGTTTCAAAACAAAAAATAATAATAAATAAAAAAATAGGAAGGTACAGACACTAGCATTCCCAATAGTAGAAATCCCACTCCATAGTGTTCTCTGAATGCATATACTTTTCCAGGCTTCCTTCCAGAAATAAGCCCAAAAGAAACACAAGACTGCTTTCCATACAGCAATAATCCAGTCTCCCCAAGGAAATAGTATGATGTGCCCCTCTCAATATAATAATGTAAGGTATTGGGATGAGAATATAACTATTATTTAGACAGATGTAGGGATGAGGAGGAACATAGTGTGCACACGTTACTGAAGATACCACGAGGTCTCACAATGGATGGCTTGAATCAATACCTTCTGGCAGTGCCTGCCATTCCCACACAGAGGCAATCTTTCTCTGTCTTTTAGTAGCAAAGCTGTGATTTTCCCTACAGACATCATCCTTCTTCCACTATCCCTGCTGGCATTCCAGGCAGGACGGGGGTCCATGCCAATGATACAGGTGTGATGATTCCCAAGTCAGGTTTTCTGTTCCCATGACCACAGCGATTGGTTCAGATATGATGCTGTAAGTCAAGACATATAAGTTCTATCAGATCCCAGAATTTTGGTTAGAATTGTCTTGGAGAAAATACATGTAAAATTATCTTCCTGCTAGGCTTTCAAAACTTAGAAGTGTACAGACGAGGAGATGCTTACAACCAGTTCAGGTAGAGGATTTTCCTGAAGGTGAATTCCAAGGAAAGGGAATCAGATTCGAGAGATGGTGGGAAGCACATGCATGGAGATAATGTCTGAGATGCTGGATTGTGCTGTACCTGAATTTGTGTTCCCTGTAATATTGGCTGTTTGAACAGATTTGTTTAAATCAGCATGAATTGAATTTTCTGTCATTTGCAAGTAAAAATATCTTGACTAATAAGTAAAAGTGCCATGACTAATGAGCTCTGTACAAAGGCACTATGCTAGGCATTAGGAAATAGAAAAATACAAATATTTGTTTTTTTCTCCCAGTAGAAGTCTTCAGCCATCGGAGCAAAAACTACATTAGTTATCACAATATAAGATTCAAGCTCATAATTTTAGAGGGCATTTGGTAAAATGCTCCAAAATTTTTTGCCTCATTAATGGGAGATAATTATCCTTCAACTAAAAGATGTTTCACTTTTACCTAAAAAATATGAAACAATATCCAAAATAGTCAGGCTGTTTCCATGTTGCTTAATTTTGTCCCTGAGCAAATTGTAAGAATATTTATAGAATTCCTAAAATGTCCTTCGCCTAACAAAGTAAATCCACAGTGTCTTACTATCCAATTTAAAATTACTAGACATATGAGCCAGGCATGGTGGTGCATGCCTGTAATCCTAGTACTTGGGAGGCTGAGACAGGAGGATCGAGGACAGCCTCAGCAACTTAGCGAGACTCTCAGTAACCTACCAAGACCCTGCTTCAAAAGCAAAAATAAAATGGGCTGGGGGTGTGGCTTGGAGGTAGAATTCCCTTGAGTTCAATCCCCAGTACCAAATGGGGAAGGGGAATACTATTAAGCTCACACTACTAAGCTCAATGAGGAGAAAATTCAATAATTGGAAGTCAGTTTAGAATTGACACATATTGGAAACAATATACAAAGGAATTATTATAGTTTTATTTCATATGTTTCAAGAATTAAGTGAATATAAAAAGACAAAAATCAAATCTAGATGTGAAAACTACAATAAATCACAAAATGTATAAGAGATTAGCAGTAGCCTCAATAGTACAAAAGAAAATATTAGTGAGCATGCATTCATGTCAGTAAAAACTATTCAAAAAGAAAAAAAGACTCCTGGTGGTGGTACACACTGCTAATTCCAGTACTTGACAGGCTGAAATAGAAGGATCTCAGGTTTGAGACCAGCTTTAGCAACTTAGGGAGGCCCTGTTTGAAAATAAAATAGGGATGGTGGTGTAGCTGAGAGGTAGAATGCCCCTGGGTTCAATCCCTAGTACCACCAAGAAGGAAAGGAAGGAAAGAAGGAGCAAAGGTCATTTAAATATGGTGTGAGATGCTGAGACTGGAGGTTCCAGGTTCGCGGCTAACCTCAGCTAACTAGTGAGGCACTCCGCAACTTAGTGAGACCCTGTTTCAAAATAAAGAATAAAAAATATGGCTGGGGGTGTAGCTCGGAGGTAGAATGCCCCTGAGTTCAATCCCCGGTACCACAAAAAAAAAAAAATAAATAAATAAATATGGTGTCAATGGCAGAGGAGAAAGAGAAAAAAAGAGGAGGAAGAGGAAGAGGAAGAAAAGGAGGAGGAGAAAAGGGAGGAAGAAGAGAAGGAGAAAGAGGGCATCGATGATTGTGGGGTCAACTTCAAACATCCTGATGCTAATTTGCTTTCCAGATGAAGAGAGATAGGTAAAGCTAAGAGAATCAAAAGAATGACAATTTAATTGTTGGACTTGTTTCTCTCCTGTGTTCTTGGCTCTACCAACTCAGCGAGGCCCTGCTTAGTCTCACAACTGTGCAGCAACAGTGAGGAACCATTTTATGTGCTGGAACTTAGTTGTTCCTCTGTCTATGAATCTACTGGAGCATTTCCGAGAACCTCCACTTAATTACATCTGTAACTTGCTAATAGTATTTCTTTGTTGTCTGAGAGCATCTTCTTATCCAACCTAGGCTAAACTAAAATTTAATATAACATCAAGTAGCTGCAGTGCTAGCAAGCAAAGGACAGCTGCTTAATTAAAATGGAAACCAGATTTTCCAGCACAACTGAGATAACTGCATTGGAGGACTTGTACAACACTGTGGAAACCCAAGCCAGCAACCAATCATGACTTGGAAATATGAATCCACCCTCCTAGACGGTGGCTAAGAAGTTCCTAGTGACTTCATTGAACAGTGAGATCCTTGGCTAGAAGCTTAGGCTGACTCTCAATAGCAAAGAAAGCTAATCACTCAATTTAGGCAGAAGACTCAAGTAGGCACATATCCAAAGCAGACCAGTGAAGGTCCAAGAGGGACATGGAAAGACTTTTGATGTCAAGAATCATCAAGGAAATGCATGCACATCAAAACCATCAAAAATGTGTTTCCCCTGCTCACTGAAACTTTGTAGATTTCATCAGGGAAATCTTAAGGGTTTAATTTTGCTTTTGAAGGATCTACCCCAGATCATGGTGTGTACCTGTTTCTATTAGGGGGAAAAAAACTCTTGGCTTTTCATACAGAATAATAACTCTGTTCCCTTGAAGGCTGCCAACTATGAACCTTTCTCTAATACATGCCACACCACTGGGACTTGGGAAGCAAAAAGAATTGCTAGTTTTTGTCACCTGTTGTGTAACATCCTCAGGGACACACACACACACACACACACACACACACAATTTAATAACAGGAGCATTATCTCTGCTGAATACGTGGGGAGAAAGAAAAGAAGACTATTTATGGGTAAGTGGCATAGGGTCAGCACAGGCTGCTCTGCGGTTTCATATCCATTCACTTAGCTTAAAATGTAAATTTTTGTTCGGGCTGAGGCTCACCATCATAAATACTAAATTCCATTTGGAAAGGGAGAGTCAGAGAAACAGGAGCAGGCAATTGGAGTTAAGCTAATCCTGCTCAAGGCAGGAAGAAAATGTGTCTAAGCCCTGACTTGATACTTTAATTGAAGAAATTTTTTTTCTGTATTGAGAAGGTACAGAGAACATGACCAAAGAAAAGAAATGAGTTACCTGCCCTGGGTAACTAAGACTGTGTGATGTTCTGGGGACTCTCAGCTACCCTTGGCCAATCTAACCTCGGTGGAATTTGGAAATTTTACTTGTTTGTCTGGTATGTTGTGTGTGTTTGTGTGCTGCTGGGAATTGAACCCAGGGGCATTCTCCCTCTGAACTACATCTTCATTCCTTTTTTTTTCTTTTTCTTTTTAATTTGGTGCATTGTACTTTCACATCATATTGGAGTGTAGAGTGTAAGACAGATTCATGTATGTAGTTCTTGGTGCCATCCCCACCAGGTCCTTCCCTGCCTTCCCCACCTATGTCTTTGATATTGGAATTGGTAGTTTTGTACACATTCACATCATTATTTCCACTACTACACCCTTTATGACTTCATCTCCCATCCCTGCTCTCTTTAGTCACTCCTATGGGATCTGTCTGACCTTGCCCTTGTTTCTGAATATCTCTCAAGATTCAACATATAAGAGAAAACACACAACACACATCTACTCATTTCTTGAGATTGACAACTGGCTGTATTCTTTCCATTTTTTTAAAGCAAGGTCTCGCTAATTTGCTGAGGGTTTCATTTAGTTGCCGAAGCTGATCTTGAACCTGAAATCCTCATCTCAAACTCCTAAGTACTGGGATTACAGGCATGCACCTCACACCCAGCTGAAATAAATTTCAGCAGCAGTGTCGACAATGTTGACTGTCATAAACTGCACAGAAAGAAGGAAAGCAGGGCGTCATTATTCCAGGATAAGGATTCTCACACCCTGGCTACTGGGCCTAACATCTGCATCATCACTTTCTCAAACCACCAAAGTCCAGCTCCCCCAAACTGACAGCAGTTATCAGGACTGGCTACGAGATCTCAGAGGCTCCTGCAAAAAAAAAAATATCCCCCAAACTTCCAATCCCTACTCTCGCCCAAGGCAGAGCTCTACTGCTTGATGAAACCCCTCTGTGGAAACTTAATCTTAAATCTTATTTATTTTCTGAATGCCACTTCTACCTCAGGCCAGACTGTCTAGTTCTATCAACATTGCAGGCTTTGTAGAGAAAACCAATGCATGTTTTTTTAAACTCTAGATTCATCTGTCAGCTTTCGTGAAAGGAAGATGCAACAGGGCTGCCCATTGAGTTACAGATGGGAGAGTTCAGCAAAAGGAGACATCAGAAAGCATGCCTGAGGTCACCCAGAAGGCCTCTGTTGCCAACTTCAGAGAGACGAAAAAAGCTCAGGTGGACAGGCACAAGTGAGTCGGAGGGAATGTGTGTGAGGGAGTGTGTGGGCAGGTGCATACCATTATCTACCCTGGAAAGGAAAAGACCTTCGCAGACCAGGGTCTCTCACAAACACACACAAAACAAATAAGTAAAATAAAATAAAAGAGGAAGGGAAGCTAGGTGTGATGGCACACACCTGTAACCCCAGTACTTGGGAGGCTGAGACATGAGGACTGCAGTTTCAAGGACAGCCTCAGCAATTGACGGAGACCCTGTTTCAAAAATAAAAATGAGCTGGGTGTGGTGGTACGCACCTGTAAATTCAGTACACGGGTGGTTGAGACAGGAGGATTGCAGGTTTGAGGGCAGCCTCAACAAGTAGTAAGACTCCCATCAACCTAGTGAGAGATTGTGTCAATTTTTTTTAAAAAAATACATATATATGCATATATATATATATACATATACATATACATATACATATATGTATATGAATGAATGGTGGTGTAACTCAGGGGTAGAATGCCTCTTGGTTAAATCCCCAGTACCACAATATACAAGCATACATACATACATATAAATAAATAAATGAATGAATGAATGAATAAATAAAATAAATAAATAAATAAATAATAAATAAAAAGAGATGGGGTGTAGCTCAGAAGTAGAATGCCCTGGATTCAATTCCTACCAAAGA
>PVLC010005832.1:57760-73976 GCA_004027655.1 Graphiurus murinus | reverse complement strand
TGGCGCACGCTTGTAATCCCAGCATTCGGGAGGCTGAGACCAGAGGATCCGGGTTCGCGGCCAGCCTCAGCTACCTAGTGAGGCACTCTGCAACTTAGTGAGACTCGGTTTCAAAATAAAGAATAAAAAATAGGGCTGGGGGTGTAGCTCGGAGGTAGAATGCCCCTGAGTTCAATCCCCAGTACCGCAAAAAAAAAAACAAAAACAAAAAAAAACCACAATAATTTCCTATAAAGTGTGCGTCTTTCAGCACTGTGCCCAAATTTTAAAGGGCAAATGTGTAGATGACTTTTGAAAGTTAAAGAGACTACTATGACGACTCACTGCAGCCCGACATTCCTGTTAGTAGCAAGAAGCCAACCAACAAGCAATTTCAGATGAGTACAAAATACAGGTTGCAAGAGACAAAACACCTTTTGGCATAGCTCTCTGTTGGCTCTTAAGGTTAGTCCTAAAGACTGAAGACAGTGCTGGGTAAAGCACTGAGGGTCCCATCCCAAATACACTAGGAATAAGGGAAAGAAAAAGTGGCATCATTACAGTGGTTAAGATGAGGTAAATAAGCAACGAGTCATACATTATGAGAAATAAAGTATAAATGCATTCATAAGACACACTAGAACAAGAATGCCCCCGTGAGAGCTTCAACAATCTTGAAGAGGCCTTTAAGATTATTTTTCACGGGGAGCGGGAAAATCTTAGTCTCTACTTGCCAACCAGCTAAATCCAAGGCTACACCATCCTAGAGACTGTTTTCTTGCTTTTAAAACTCTTGAAGGAATACACTATCATGAAAGTTTTTCATAGCTGTAGAATTCTGCTTCCACTTAAATTATTTCATTCTTCAGTCTTTTTGTTACAAGAGATCCTGGTTTGCTTTCTCCACTCTAGTCCTCCCACTCAAGAGTCAGGATGGTAACAAAGGATGATGATCTTGAATGTCAATACAGAGGCTTACTACCAGTATGTTTTTACACTTCTAAAATTAATTCCAGATTCTTTTTTTCTGTGGATGAGACAGTGGAACACAGGGTTTTGTAGCTGCTACTTTATCCCTTATACACATGGTTCTACACCAGGTAACATAGAACACATTTTTTCCCCCCTTCTGATTTAGAGATTTAAAAATTGGTTTTATTAGAAGGAAGCAATATGCACTGTTAACTCTTCTACCACCTTGAGAGCTTAAATTAGGCTTGGCCCCAAAGTTTAAGGTCCACACTAGTCTACTGGGGGGAACAGATACAGTAACATATTTATAACCCAATTTCACTCAGGGATGATCAATGATCCAAACATTCTAGCAGTGGAAAAACTGCTAGATGGATTAGATTTTTTTTACTTAAAAAAGTTTATAATAGCCGGGCGTGGTGGCGCACGCTTGTAATCCCAGCATTCGGGAGGCTGAGACCGGAGGATCCGGGTTCACGGCCAGCCTCAGCTACCTAGTGAGGCACTCCGCAACTTAGTGAGACTCGGTTTCAAAATAAAGAATAAAAAATAGGGCTGGGGGTATAGCTCGGAGGTAGAATGCCCCCGAGTTCAATCCCCAGATCCACAAAAAAAAAAAAAAAAAAAAGTTTATAATAAGGAAACATCAAAATGTATGCCAAACACTCAACTGAGACACAGAGAACGCAAATACTGATCACTTTATAAGAGAAGAAAAAGTTTACCTCGTTTTACCAGTAGGATCCATGTAAGTTGTTTTTTCAAGCTTGACCCATTTTCCTTCTGAAATTAACTAAAAGGAGTTCATACAGTCAGTTGGGAAACTTTCACCCCCCCCCCCTTTTTGGTCTAAAAGGGTCTTTTTTTTCCTTTTAGACTTTCTGTATGTGTCCCCCTCCTCAGGAATCATACTTCCCTCCCAATAATTGGCGGGCAAGTTTTCAGTTCAGAGTAAGTATTCAAAGTTGTTTTTCTAAAGGGTAACTCTGGGTTTTCTTGGAGTTTTTGAGGTGGGATTGTGTAGTGAAAATTATTGATAGATTAAAATTGGTAGCAGAGGGTAGAGTTGTAGCTCAGTGGTAGAGTACACACTCAGCATGGGGGAGGACCCTGGGTTCAATCCTCAGCACCAGTAAGGAAATAAAAACCTCTGGGTAGGGAAAGTGGGGGCAGTTAGAAGGGAGCATCAGGGGCGAGGTGTCTTCTGAGATGCTCCTAAAGTTTTGTCCCTTGCTCTGGCGCTAGCCACACCGATGTGTTAAATGTGTAAAAATTCACCAGTGGTATTTTGCTGTCAATGATTACACAGGAAAGCTGACTGTGGGGAAATCAAGACAATGACTGGATTTCCTATCTGGACACATGGACTTTCCACCCAATGTAAGACAGGCAGCTCTGGACAGTTGTCTGCACACTGATGCCCGACTTACCTACGGCACTGTACTGAACTGAGGGGACTTTCACTGCATACCTAAAGCAGCAGCCTTTTTCTTACTATCCTTTCACCTCTTACCAGCTGCAACCTAAAAATCATCAGCAGATCTGTTCACAGACAACATGGAAAGATTTTTTTTTTTTTCCCAGTACTGAGGATTGAACTCAGGGGCATTCTACCTCCAAGCTACATCCTCAGTCCTATTTTATTCTTTATTTTGAAACAGGGTGTCACTAAGTTGTGGAGGGCCTCATTAAGTAGCTGAGGCTAGCCGAGAACCTGCAATCCTTCCATCTCAGCCTCCCAAGTACTGGGATTACAAGCGTGTGCCACCATGCCCGACCAATGTGGAAGGATTTTTAAATAAAAAATGATTCTAGAAAGGTGTCAAGATCAGAGTTCCAAGATGAAGTATTTAAAATTTGCCAAATGCAAGTGGTGCACACTTGTTATCTCAGTACTTGGGAGGCTGAGACAGGAGGATCCCAGGTTCACAGCCAGCCTCATCAACTTAGTGAGATGCTGTTTCAAAATAAAAGAATAAGCTGGGCGTGGTGGCGCACGCTTGTAATCCCAGCATTTGGGAGGCTGAGACTGGAGGATCCGGGTTCGCAGCCAGCCTCAGCTACTTAGTGAGGCACTCCGCAACTTAGTGAGACCCTGTTTCAAAATAAAGAATAAAAAATCGGGTTGGGGATGTAGCTCGAAGGTAAAATGCCTCTGGGTTCAATCCCCAGTACAATAATAATAATAATAATAATAATAATAATAATAATAATAATAATAGAATAAAACAGGGCTGGGGGTGTAGCTCGGAGGTAGACTGCCCCTGAGTTCAATCCCCAGTACCATAACTAAGTAACTAATAAATAAATAAATATTTGTCAATTGCAAAAAAGACTCTTTGAAAACTAAATTGAGTAAAAAAGACAGACATTAGTTCTCAATTCAGTGGAATTTAGACTACCATTAACAATTTATGTTCTTATTGTTAAACATATATAAACAGCTAAGATATGAAAATTAAATATGAAATGTCAAAGTCCTAAAACCCACACATTATTTTCCTATCCAGGGAAACTTTTAATAAGAATTAATAATTTTCTATTAACCAAAGTCCACTTTCAGTTTCAATTTCACATATATATATATATATATATATATATATAATTAAGATAGATATATTACTGTTGTCACACAAGGGCAAAATGTGCCTGAGCCCTAAAATGGAAGTAGGAACGATTTTTAAATGAAAAGCAATAATCTGAAATAAGAACTAGCCAACATATTTCTTTTAAATTCATATTTATGTGGAGAAGGGAAAGGAAAGTGAAAAACAAGTTATACCTCTTCTGAAATAATAGTCTGTTTCCTGTTCTGAGAAGAATCTGTTGGTTCCTGGTTCTCCATTTTCAACCTAGTTAGTCTTTATCGTCCTCAATGAGGTCACTCTGTAAGATAATGAGATTGGCTTAAGCTATCATTTTTCTGAATTAAACAATTATTCATAGGCCACTAGTCAAAGTACTTAAATGACAAAAAAAAAAAAAAACTACGTACCATCAAATCTGCTTCTCTCCTGTGAGTATCCTGGGAACCGCCCCAGCACATTAATGCAGAGGCCCTAGGAAACATCCAGGCAAGAACTTGAAGCCACTCCAATCAGAATCAGTTCACATCTGCCAAGTTCCCACTGTGCATGTTCAAGGCACTCAGACACTTTTTTTTTTTGTACTGGGGATTGAACTCAGAGAGACATTCTACCTCCGAGCTAGACTCCCAGCCCTGTATTTCAGTTTTCCTTTTGAAACAAGGTTTCCCTGAATTGCACAGGGCCTTGCTAAATTGCTGAGGCTAGTCTCCAACCTGCAATCCTGTCTGAGATTACAGGTATGTACCACCATGCCTGGCTTATTTTTTATTTTGAGACAGGTCTTGCCAAGTTGCCCAGGCTGACCTTGAACTTGTGATCCTCCTGTCTAAGCCTTGTAAGTATTGGCATTACATGTGCCACCCTTCCAAGCTTTAATCAGGTTTTCTGACTCCAAATCTAAAGTTCTTTCCAAAAGACACACAACAGGAAAATCATATACGACTCTCCCTATTCACCCCTCAGCTGTTGTCACATAACAACCTTTTGTAGCTAAACCATGTAAGAATTGTCTGTGCTGGCAATTTCTTTCTTTCATTTTTGTGGATGGAACCTACGGGCATTCTACTTGAGATATACCCCTATGTGCTAACAATTTTCACCTCCCACTCACCCTTCTCCCTTAAGTCGGGGTAAGTGGATTTATCATGTTAACTTTGTGTGTGTATGTGTGTGTGTGTGTGTGTGTGTGTGTGTGTTACTGGGAGTGGGACCCAGGGGCTGCCTACCTTCAGGCTATACCCCAGCCTTATTTTTTTATTTGGAAACAGGATCTTGCTAAGTTGCTAAGGAGCCTCACTAAGTTTCTGAGGCTGAATTTGAACCTGTGATCCACCACACCCGGCTCCCACTTTAACAATCTTAATTTATAGTTTCAACTGGTAGCAAAAGCACAGTTGCACAGTTAACTACTGCTGCGAGGTCTGTCATAGAAAGAGCAGGCCACTATCCAGTGTTGTATAACTCTCCTCTTTCTTGGCTTCTTCCTTCATTTTTGGTCCTTGTCTGTCTGAAAATCTCCTGGAATTTGAAGTAGTACTTACAATACTCATCAAATCTTCAATTTTTACCTCAGACAGCATGTTTCCCTATACTAATACAGTGAGCAAAACCAAACTCTATCAATATTTGTAGAGTCTTTAAAAATCAAATGTCTGACAGTCTCTGGGAACCTGGCTGAAGCACCTGTGGCAGACCCACCAAGGATGACGTAGGCGCTCCTAATGCAGCCGGGGGCAGGATAGAGAAAGACTCCCTGCTTCCCGGAGGGAGAAGAAGCAAGGAATGACATCTGTCATGGAAATGATTTGCCACGGAAAAAGATTAAGAAGGATGAAAAGAGTGGAGAAGATGTGTGGAAGTAACACAGGGGAAGGGAACAGGAGGGAGGGGAGGAAAGCAATGTACGTGAGTGATCAGGGAAGGCCTCTAACTTGGTGACACTGAGACCGAGGCTTGAACATAAAAAAGAAGCACGCCACACAGACATTTAAGTATTTAGAGACAGGCAAGATAGTTGTTTAGCTATTGAAACCTACAGCCTTACTAAGAGAACAGGTAGCTACTCTTTTGAAAGTGTCCCAGATGATAATTCACTATAATTTTTAACTGGTAATGGTTGAGATAAATAGTTTATATTCTTATAGGCAATCTAACCAAAGGTTGAAAATCAACCTGTCTCTACCTGCATGCACTATAATCAGATAAAGGAACTTTAGTAGATTTCTATCTTCTAGATACCAATTCCCTTCTATTAATAACATATACACCATCAGAGAAGGAAACTTGCTGATGTAAGGAAAGCTTTTAACTCCAACACTTAAAAGAAAATAAGTTCTAGGTTGCCAAGCAGCCTCATTTAATGCCCCAAAACTGTCTAGATTGGTACAAAATGCCTAGGTTAAGTTTCTCCTTCCTTTTTATTTTTACTTTTTGTGGTGCTGGGGACTGAACCCAGAGCTTTGCACATGCTGAACAAGTGCTCTACCACTGAGCTATATCTCTAATCTGTATCTCCTTTTTAAAAGCAAACCCTAGCCAGGTGTGGTGGTGTATACTTGTAATCCCAGTACTTGGGAGGCTGAGACAGGAGGATCGAAGGTTTGTGGCCAGCCTCAGCAACTTAGTGAGGCCCTATTTCAAAATAAAGAATAAAAATAGGACTGGGGGTGTAGCTTAGAGGTAGAATGCCAGAATGCCTCTGAGTTCAATCCCCAGTACCACAAAAAAAAAAGACTGGGAGTGTAACTTGGAGGTAGAATGTCCCTGGGTTCAATCCCCAGCTCCACATAAATAACTAATTTAAATAAATAAATAAAAGCAAAACTCTAACCTCAAATAAATTTTATGTGCATACTCAAATTTCTAAACACCAGGAAACTACAGTCTTCAAAAGCATAGGAAACACCAGGAAATACTGAGGAACCAAATACCTCTAACCTCTCCCATGGAAAAGGCACTTAACCTGGATTCCCAGAAACCCCAGACAAAAGGGTCACAGGAGAGGATAGCCTTGCCCCCACTCACCATCCCCACACGAATATCTTTAGTCCCTTTGAAAGCTACACAAAACTTTAAGGCATTTAAGCTCCTAGCTCCCTTATGTTTATATCTTTACAGCTTTCCTCCAATTTTGTGTGTGTGTGTGTGTGTGTGTGTTGCTGGGAATTGAACCCAGGGGTATTCTACCTCTAATCTATACCCGCAGCCCTATTTTATTTTTTATTGGGAAACAGGGTCTTGCTGAGTTGATGCAAGCTTCACTCAGTTGCGGAGGCTGGCTTCATTCAAACTGTGATCCTCCTGCCTCAGCCTCCCAAGTACTGGGATTACAGGTATGCACCACCATGTCTGGCTTCCCTCCAATTTTTAAAGGGATGGCTAGTTGCCTAAAAATGAAGTACTACTATTCTGAAGGATAGTTCCTAATTTTCTAATCTTCTTTTAACCAGGTTAGTCAAACTCAGTTAAAAACAGCCTAAAGAGAGCCGGGCGTGGTGGCGCACGCTTGTAATCCCAGCATTCGGGAGGCTGAGACCAGAGGATCCGGGTTCACTGCCAGCCTCAGCTACCTAGTGAGGAACTCTGCAACTTGGTGAGACTCAGTTTCAAAATAAGGAAAAAAAAAATAGGGCTGGGGGTATAGCTTGGAGGTAGAATGCCCCTGAGTTCAATCCCCAGTATCGCAAAACAACAACAACAACAACAACAACAACTAAAAAAAACAGCCTAAAGAGCTGGGTGGAGTAGCACAGCACACCTGTAATACCAGTATTTCGAAGCTGAGATAGGAGGATTTCAGGTTTAAGGCCAACCTCTGTAATTTAGGGAGACTTTCAGCAACTTTGTAAAACCATATTTCAAAAATAAAAAAGGGCTGGGGGTGTAGCTCAGAGGTACAGTGCCCCTGGGCTCAATCCCCAGTACCAAAAACAAAACAAATGAAAACAAACAAACAACACCAAAAAAAAAAAAAAAAAAAAAAAAAAAAAAAAAAAAAAAAAAAAAAAAAAAAAAAAAAAAAAAAAAAAAAAAAAAAAAAAAAAAAAAAAAAAAAAAAAAAAAAAAAAAAAAAAAAAAAAGCCTAAAGATCACTCCTCAGTCAGCATATTAAGCTATAAAAGTTGGTGCAAACAGATTGTATTAAAAATGTAAGATATGCCAGGCGTGGTAGCACACTCTTGTAATCCCAGTACTTGGGAGGCTGAAACAGGATGATCACAGGTTTGCGGCCAGCTTCAGCTACTTAGTGAGGTCCTCCACAACGTAGTGAGCCCCTGTTTCAAATAAAGAAAAAAAAAAATAGGGCTAGGGGTGGAGCTGGGAGGTAGAATGTCCCTGGGTTCCATCCCCAGCACCACACACACACACACACACACAAAAGTAAGATAAAGCTGGGAATAGAGGCATGTACGCTTATGTAATCTTAGTACTTGGGAAGCCGAGACTGGAGGATTGCAGGTTCAAAGACAGTCTCAGCAATTTAGTGAGGCTCTCAGCAACCTAGTGAGACCCTGTTTCTAAATAAGAAATACAATCAGTCTAGGGATGTAGATCGGAGGTAGAATGCCTCTGGGTTCAATTCCCAGTACCACAAAAAAGAAAAATATGTAAGATAAGTTGTTAGGGGGGAAGCTACAGGCATAAATTATGGGAAAAAAATAAAGGCAACATACTGGGCTTCCCTAAAGTAATCAATCAGCCCCAAGGAGAAGCCATATTCTCAAGCAGTCCAATAAGAGTGTAAATAAAAAACAAGTGACTTCACAAGTACATTGTATTCTTAAGCCAGGTGTGGTGGCGCACGCTTGTAATCCCAGTACTTGGGAGGCTGAGACTGGAGGAACCAGGTTCACGGCCAGCCTCAGCTACTTAGTGAGGTCCTCCGCAACTTAATGAGACCCTGTTTCAAAATAAAGAATAAAAAATTGGGCTGGGGATGTAGCTCGAAGGTAAAATGCCTCTGGGCTCAATCCCCAGTGCTGCCAAAAAAAAAAGTACATTGTATTCTTTATCACCAACAGATTCCCAAAATATTCAAAAGATTATAAAAGTACATAAAAAATTACTGAAACAGAAAAGGAGTGTTATTTTTTTGCACTATTTAAGAAAAATCAGAAGCCAGATGGTACCATCTGGGGCTAGTCACCAGGTACAAGATGCTGCAGAAGGAAACAGAAACGAGGCTTACATTCCAAGCTTCACACTCCACTAGTGGTCTAGTACTGTGATGGAGCTTTTCTACATTTACTTAATTAGACTGCACGATTTCAAAAATAAGCTGAGTATGGTGGGCCACAACTGTAATCCCACTACTTGAGAGGCTGAGACAGGAGGAGCGCAGGTTCAAGGACAGCCTCACCCAGCAGTGAAACTATCATCAACCTAGTGAGACTCTATTTCAAAATATAAATAAAACAGGGCTGGTGGTGTAGCTCAGAGGTAGAATCCCCCTGGGTTCAATCCCCAGTACCACCAAAAAAAAAAAAAAAAAAAAGATTTTAAAAACAAAATTTTACTCACTTCTTTAGCTAGACTTTAAGGCTATCTATATATTACCAACATGTGTAAATATTTAAAAACATATATGTGCAAAATGTTGAGTGTTCTGCAGTTTCATTTATGATTGCCCTTAATCTTCAAAATCACTGTTTTAATTCACATAATCTATTTTAACACTGATAGTCTATGACGTGTAAGATACGTAATTTTCCAGGGCACAAAAAACCCTAGTGGGGGAAAATGTCACAAGCTTCCTAGAATTCTGGAACACTAGCAGGCAGAAGTCTCTAACCAGCTGTGTGAGTGAGCATGGGCAATTGAAATGTCCAAGTACATATGCAGTGCAAATGGACAACTATCCCTATCCTTGAGTACCTTACATCCTAGCAAGCAAATCTGAAGGGCAAATGCCTGCTACAGAGATAACACCATACCGGGTGTTTTAAAGGTAGACAAATCACATCCACTCAGGAGGCAGTGAGGAAAAGTTCAGTCTTTCAGAAGGGAGTGTGATAACTGAGATAGGCTTAAAGATCAAGAAAGCAGGGGAACCATTCCTACTAGAAGGAACCACGTGAGTAAAGGAAGAGACACTAACTGGCGCAAAGTTGAGGAGTTATGAAAGCCTGGCAAGCTCTTTAGTTTTCAGCCTCTCTCGCCCTGCCTCAAAACAACAACAACAAAACTCAGCAAGGTTTAGTGATGCATGCCTGCAATCCCAGTATTTGGGAGGCTGAGACAGAAGGATTGCAGGTTGGCAGCAAACCTCAGCAACTCTGCAAGGTCCTCAGCAACCTTGTTTCAAAATAAAAAATAAAATAGGGCTGGGGGTGTAGCGCAGAGGTAGAACACCCATGGATTCAATTCCCAGTACCACAAAACAAACAAACCACATATAATGGATGATCTTAACACTTGCAAATACATTTTTTTTGTGTGTGTGGTACTGGGGATTGAACCCAGGAGCATTTTACCTCCGAGCTTCACCCCCAACCCTGTTTTATTTTTATTTTGAAAAAGTCTTGCTAGGTTGATGAGAGTCTCAGTACTTACTTAGGATGTCTTCAAATCTGTGATCCTCCTGTCTCAGCCTCCCAAGTACTGGGATTACAAGCGTGCATCACCATGCCTGGCTTTTGCAAACACATTTCTAAGGGCTTCCACAGACTTGGCTGAATCCCTACTTCCTTCCCAAATATACAAGCAAAGTTCACAACTCTGACTGGTACACCACAGATTTCTGTTCCTATACAAGCTAGTTTTAGGCAACAATTAACAACTCTCCACTTGAGGATGATAAGTGATTGATTTTGCATAAACTTGGGTGTTTATTAGTGACAGCAGTTGGATAAGAGATAGTGAGAGTTACAATTCAAAAAGTTAAACTGACAAGCTGGGCATAGTGGCGCACGCTTGTAATCCCAAGCGCTTGGGAGGCTGAGACAGGAGGATCCGGGTTCGAGGCCAGCCTCAGCTACTTAGTGAGGCCCTCCACAACTTAGTGAGACCCTGTTTCAAAATAAAGAATAAAAAAAAAAAAATAGGGCTGGGGATGCAGCTCAGAGGTTGAATGCCCCTGGGTTCAATTCCCAGCACCGAGGAAAAAAAAAATTAAAAAAAAAAAAAAAAAGTTAAACTGAGAACTTAAGCACTAGGCTGTGGAGTTTGTACTCAGGCTCATTTTTCAACCATTATACCTAAATTCCTGCAATTTGTTGAGGTTGAAAAGTGAAGCAAAATCAAAACAAGAAATTATATGCTAGCCAGTCTCTCCCTGATAAAAGTTGAATATCAAGCCAGTTGTGGAACATGCCTACAATCCCAGTGACTCTGGAAGTTGAGTCAGGGGGATCTTAAGTTCAAGACCAGCCTGAGCAACTTAGGGAGACCCTGCATCAAAAAAAGAAAAAAAAATGCCAGGGATGCAAGGCAATGGTAAAGCACTCCTGGGTTCAATTCTCAGTAGAATATGCATG
The DNA here is from genome assembly GCA_004027655.1 of Graphiurus murinus. NCBI lineage: Eukaryota > Metazoa > Chordata > Mammalia > Rodentia > Gliridae > Graphiurus > Graphiurus murinus. Next base: position 62,962 of record PVLC010005832.1, on the reverse strand, counting down.
TGCACAGATGTTGAGTATTATAAGCATCAGCAATAACCTACCAAATAAAAGATGTAAAAGTTTACCAGGTGTGGTGCTACTTCCCAGGTACTTGGAAGGCTAAGGCAGGAGGAGGGTTTGAGCCCATGTGTTCCAGACCAGCCTGAACAACATAGTGAGACCCCCATCTCAAAATAAATAAATAAATAATAAATATTAGAAGTCCAACTCATAAACAAAGTTAATGAAGGACAAGAGAAGGTCAGGGAGTTGGAACAGTTTAATACAGGCACTCTGAAAGAAATTAAGTAGAGATCAATTTCTGGCCAAAATAACTTTATGCTAATGTTATAAAAGGCAAGCATCAATTTAGGCATGTTTATGATACCATTCTACTTTGTCACAATAACTACACAGAAAAGCCACTTGACTTAATAAGGAACAAAGACTCAGATTAGTATAGTTATAATTAATATTTCATTTTTTAAAGAAATTATTCTGATTAATCCTTTTGTATCATTTATGGTAAAAGTTTGTAATCATATCATGAAATGGGTTTGTGGCCTTTTCTCTGTTGATAATCATCCTCAGATAACGCAGACTTCTCGTATTTGGTAATGACAGAAAACCGTTGCAAGTTTCAAAAGATTTTTTGTTTTTGTTTTTGTTTTTTTCTTTTGGCAGATATGGGTACTCAGTGGACAGGGAAGGAACTAAAATGTATTGAGATTACACCAATTGGTGACCTATAATCCTTTACCAGATGGTTTATTCTCATTCTACTTAATTCTAATTGAGCAAGAGTGAACTGACTGTAATAACCCTTGGGAAGGTTAATTGGTTACATTAATGAGCCGAGTAAAGAACCTCTTGTAATAGATCAGGCAAGAGATTTATATTTGAAGTAGGAGAGCATCAGTGACAAAATATATTTAAAAAAAAAACAAAAACCTTTTAATTCTTTGCAGATAAGAATTTATTATTTGCCCAAAACAGCTTCTAGGGAAGCAGTAAATCCAAGCTACTTCCAAGGAGATGGTTTTAAAGGAAACTAGACCATCAGAAGGAGAAAAAGGTGGTACAGTGTTCACATTTGGACACACTGAGTTTTGGTATTAGTAAGATATCCATGAGGAGAAAAACAGCCAATAGTTGAAAATATTAATCTAGAAGGATGAGTCATGCTATGGATTAAAAGGAGGAAAATGTGCTTTTTCCTGCTTTGCTTTGGAATTGCACAACAGTCCCTTCCCCCACAATCACTTGACTACTGACAGTTTTATTTTTTTAAGTATGCATGAGAGAAAGCAACTATTCCCACTGTTGTAAAGGTTTTAGTAAAGAAACTTGGGTATAAACAGTTCATAGCTACATAAAGACAAACATGACAGTGGAAGCTAATTTAGCTGTACTCATTTCAAATACTTGAGCATCTCCTATTTGTAATGTCAATTTATTTGTGTTGGTTGGATGTGGAATAAGTTACTTAACACCAAATGTAATACTAAAAAGTTACTGAAAACACTTTTAAGGTATACAGTTTGAACAAAAGGCATCCATATCAAATTTCTTCCCTGTAGTGTCTGTATTGAAGTTCGTGAATTTAGCGGCCTCTCTATAAGTAATAGCAATGATGTATTAAAGCTCTACACCTGCCCCAATGTCTTTGCCCCAACCTTGCCTGGGCCTGAAGTGGTACTCCTTCCAATCAGTGTTACTATGTTCCCGGTATGTTTTCTCTTATACATGTACTAATTCTTATCTTCAACAGGAAATACCTTACCCAAATGTACCCCAATCAGTACTAACTTATCGCATATCCTTTGGCTACAACTTTTTTTTTTTTATTTCTAGGCAAAAAGATTAAAAACAAGTCAGAGTGACTTCTCACTCTGAGCTCTGTCTGTCTCAGTCTGGCACCATTCTCCAGTATTAGGATATGGGAAGCATGGAATATAGCTTCTTTCCCCCAAGAAAGGATGAATGGACAAAATGTGAATTTCAGAAGTAGTTACAAAGGAACCACTAGAGCCCATACTCTATCAATATACACTGCAACATTTTAATCTCTGCTTTGAAAATGTATCTTTTAACTAAGTGCTCCCAATTAACCACTTAGCCAGTAACATTTTTGGGAAAAAAAAATTGTATTCCTGGGGGAGAACAGTTTCTAACTTCAAATACACTGTGGATCCCGTTTATTATTCCTAATGTCTACTTTCCTAAACAGAACTGCAGTCGGTCGGGTTATCTTTGTCTAATTTACTTATTTATTTTACTAATGGGGATTGAACTCAGGAACATTTTACCTCTGAGCTACACACCCCACCAGCCATTTTTATTTTATTTTATATTTTTATTTTGAAACAGGGTCTCACTAGGTTGCTGAGAGTCCCGCTACACTACTAAGGCTGTTCTGAAACCTGCGATCCTCCAGTCTCAGCCTCCCAAGTACTGGATTTACAGGCATGCGTGTGCCACCACGTCCGGATTTTTCTAATTTAAGCCTGTTTAGGCAGGCCAGTAAATGAGCGTATTTTAAGGTGATAATAACGTGCACCTTTACACGGTGGGACAAGCCCAGAGCTTGCAATTAGAGGAAACACCACTAGGTTTTAAGGACGTTTCTCGTTTCTCAGGAGCTAATAATGTCTCATTCTTTTAAAGAAATAAGCAAAACAGAACAGGGTGATAGGCAGAAAGGGGGATAGGGAGAAAAATAAGTCCAACAAGAATTCTTTATGTCTTAGGATTCCATCATCGCCGGGTCACTGTTTTTCCTCCAGGCTGGTAACTTTTGCGGGACGGAACTACTTAAACTTTACTCTCAAAGACGAAAACTTTCCTTTTTTTTTTTCAAATCAACTTGCCCTCTTTTACATCCCAAACCGCCCCCCTAGCCCCCACCCCCCACCCCCGCCCAACTCCAGGATCGTGCTTGCGGGATTCCTCCATCTCTCAAAACCCACACCCAAGAACGAACAGGGGCCATTCTCCCCCTTAGCAGATGCCACAAGCAACAAACTCAAACATTTAACTGTGTTACCTGCTTTCTCTAGTACTGCAAGCTCTTCCACCCCAATCCCAGGTTTCCCTCTCGCGTCCTGACTCTAGCCCAGTCACAGACTGGGAGACACGCGCGCAGCTGTACAATCCTCTTTCCCTCCTCCCCAAAAGAACCTCTTGTCCCGTGATTGGGCCATGCCCACTTACCTACTCCAAGGTGTGGGGTGATGAACAGAAAGGGAATGAAAGGAAAAAAAAAACCCAAAAACCAACAACCAAAAAAAACAATAAAAAAAGATGAGCCTGCAGTAGCAGCTTCAGCAGATGCGGGTGCCTCGGCTCCAGACACCGGCGCCTCTCGCGGAGCTAAAAGGATGTGCACGCGTCCTCCTCCCGGCACCCGTAGAAATCCCGCCGCTCGCCCAGCTTTAGATAATCACCTTCCGGGTCAAAGGGCGTCTAGGGTGACAGCGGAGCCGCGAGCTTCCTAAAGCTCCATTCTTCTACACTTTTGCAATTCTTTTCCCCGGGACCCCCGGGTCTTTTTCTCTGTGTGTGTGTGCACGCGCTAAAAGTGCTCCCCAAATTCACATCCGCTTCCTTTTCGTCTTCTGCCTGCGAGCTTTCTGGACCGGAAGAGTCCTTGAACCAAAATAGCTCGACGGGCACTTCCGGAAGCGCTGCGCGGGGTTCCGGGAGAGGGCTGGCAGGTGAGGGAAAGGCAGGACGGCGGCTGCTGGAGGATGAAGAAGGAGCATGTGCTGCACTGTCAGTTCTCCGCCTGGTACCCGCTCTTCCGAAGCCTTACCATCAAGAGGTAAGATGGGAGAGCTTAGCGGGGACGACTGGCCAAAGGGAACGGCGATATTTGGGCAAACCCTACCTACGTCAAAAAGAATGCAGGCCTTATAACGACTCGAGATGTCGACTTGCTGGTGGGATTTGAAGTAGGGAGAGTAATGGAAATCAGTATTTGCCGTGGGCCCGATTACAAGTCAAGGGATGTGCTAGGGGAGGTAGGAAGAGGGTCAGAGGTGGGTTGAGTATTGGATTAACCTTGTTTAGTTAGGCTTGGGAGTTCAACGGCACTACTTTTGGAATTGCCATAGGCGCGAGGCGACCTAGAGAACTGGGTAGTCTGGGCTTTGCCGCTGACCAGCCCGCCTGTCGCCAATTGTTTTCCACCACAATAAAACGAGAGCAATGATATAGATGCAGAAATGTATGATGTAGATGTCCTGAGAGAGGAAGAAATCTATCTACAACATGAATGGAACTATATTCCCTGGCCCCGGTTTGCAGGACAGGCAGAGGATTAGCTGTTTTATACTGTGTCCCATCGTTCACGGTAATGTAGGCAAGGTCCCCAGGAGACGATCCTCAGCCGTTCAAAAGTAATCTTAACATCTGAAACATGATGCAGGGGAAGGCTTTCACTCACTAATCGGGATAGGTCTAAGACCTGGGTATCCATGGGTAGGATTTTCTGTTTTGGGCACATTTTTCCTTAGGTATGGGCTGTCATGTGTTTGAACATCAGCCATCCCTTCATTTTCTTTTTGTTCTGCTTTTGGAATCCTGAGTGATTGGAAGAGCATACAGAGACCATTCAGAAGCAGTTGTTTTCCATCTTGTAATTATTCAGACAATTGAATCTGCTTCTAGTTATCCATGGTGTGATGGAGTTTAGAGTAGCCAAAAGGAAGAGAATTCTTGCTACTCTAGGAGGAGTCACAGCTAAACAAATGGAAGAGCTCTAGCAACTGCAGTAGCAGATACTGTTTCCTGTCACAAGTTAGCATCCTCTCTGTTTTTTATTTGTGTGTGTGTATGTGTGTTAAGTACTGGGGCTCGAATCCAAGGGCACTCTACCACTGAGCTGTACCCTTTTTATTTTGAGACAGGTTCTCACCACATTGCCCAGGTTGGCCTGGAACTTGTAATCTCCTGCCTCAGCTCCCATCTTTCTATCTGATAGCCAGTCCTTCATTAACTTTAATCATTGAAAATAGGCTTTGGAGCCGGGCGTGGTGGCGCACGCTTGTAATCCCAGCATTCGGGAGGCTGAGACCAGAGGATCCGGGTTCGCGGCCAGCCTCAGCTACCTAGTGAGGCACTCCGCAACTTAGTGAGACCCGGTTTCAAAATAAAGAATAAAAAATAGGGCTGGGGGTATAGCTCGGAGGTAGAATGCCTCTGAGTTCAATCCCCAGTACC
>PVLC010005832.1:42694-57660 GCA_004027655.1 Graphiurus murinus | reverse complement strand
AGCTATACCTCCAGACTGGTTTTATTTTTTATTTTGAAACAGGGTCTCAGTAAGTTGCTGAGGGCCTCACTAAGTAGCTGAGGCTGCCTGCAAACCTGCAATCCTCCCAATCCTCCTATCTCAGCTTCCCAAGTACTGGGATTACAAATGTGCACCACCATGCCTGGCTTGTCAGATGTTTTTGCACTGATTTTTTTTTTTAATTATGTTTTGTAGTGCTGGGGATCAAACCCAGGGCATTGAAGGTGCTAGCTGTACCACTGAGCTATACTCCCAACTCCTGAATATTCTTCTTCTTCTTTTTTTTTTTTCCTAGTACTGGGGATTGAACCCGGGGGCATTCTACCTCCAACCCACACCCCCAGTCCTATTTTTTTCATTCTTTATTTTGAAACAGGGTCTCACTACGTTGGTGAGAGCCTCACTAAAAAAGCTGAGGCTGGCCGTGAAGTTGAATCCTCCAGTCTCAGCCTCCCAAGTACTGGGATTACAAGCGTGCACTACCACACCTGGCTCCAACTCCTATTCTTAAAATTGACATTTGGTTTCTGTGCAGCTACCTTTTGTGGCCTCCAGTAAGTTTTTATTTGTTTTAAACAGCGTGAGCATACTGTGATTAAGAAATGAACTCTGAAGTCAAAGCCATCTGCCTGGCTTTGAATTCTGGTTCCATCAGGATCTTCAGCAAATTACTTAATCTTCCTAAACCTCCTTTGGAAAATTGAGAAAATAATAGGATTGTCTGGGCATTAAATAAGATGAAACATTTTAAATGCTTGTCACTCTTTCTGGCACATGGTAAAAACCAAAACGTTGCTTGTTATACTTTTGATTTAATAAAAGCCCCATTGAAGCAAATTAATTTTAGTTTACTTAAAGTATGTAGCATTGCCAGGTGTGGTGGCACACAGTTGTAATCCCAGTATTTGGGAGGATGAGACAGGAGGATCGAAGGTTAGTGACCAGCCTAGGTACTTAGTGAGGCCATCTACAACTTAGACCTTGTTTGTTTCCAAATAAAAGATAAAAAAAAAATAGGGCTGGGGGTGTAGCTTGGAGGTAGAATCCCTTGGGTTCAATCCTCAGTTTGGGCGGGGGGGGGTAATAGCATTGATATGATGCTGAGAGTGAAAGAGAAATAAACTTAATAGGTAGGATTTTCTGGTATTACTAAATAGTCCACAACTAAGTTGTGTTACCTAAAACTATCCTTTACTCTGTCTTTAAGCCATTTCTTTAGTCATTTTAGTTCTCTTGTAATATCACTGGAACCTAGGTTGTGGCAGGATACCCCTCCACAACCAGGCCAATCCTGTGGTGTTGTATGTGGCCATTGTCAGCTTTAATACTGAGAGATCACATTCTGGCTATTGATTTTGTTTGTTTTTGCTACTAGAGATTGAATCCAGGGGCATTCTACCTCTGACTTAACCCCCAGCCCTTTTTCTTTATTTTGAAACAGAGTCTCAGTAAATTGCTGAGGCTAGCCTTGAACCTGCAATCCTGCTGTCTCAGCCTTCCAAGTACTGGGATTACAGTTGCACCACCATGCTTGGCTTTAACTTAGTATTTTTATCTGGTGTTTATTAATTATGATTCAGAGATGATTGTGCAAATTCATTTTTTGACGAATTCTAGGAATTTGACTTAGACTTAACAGTAATTAGCTAATTGAACGCTCATCCTCCAGCCAAAGTAACCCTCCTCGCCATAGGTTTGAATTCTTAATGGAATCATTTTGGTGTCCTTGTTGACTTACATAATGCAGCTGCAATATAATGCCATCAGGATGACCTCCAAAGCGTGACTGTAGATCTGGGCAACTCACAACAGCTATGCAGAATCTAACTTCCTGTCAGTTCATATCCATAAACCTTGGAAACCTGACAGGAAGAATACACAAAGAATTCAGAATGGAATCAAACAGTAAACAAATATTTTGAATTCAATCAATGAATGATGAAACCTGGAAGAGTCGTCTGGATTTAATTTAGATTGGAAGTTAATATAACAAAATACAAACAAACAAACAAGCAACAACAGCAACAAAAAATAAACAAGAGAGGTGAATTCTGGAATCACCAAGTTGGGGACTTAGAGAAATTATTGGTATAAAAAAGGGCTCTATCTGTTCTCATTGTGAGGAAGTTCCCCCTGGATATCTAGGACCTCACATCCTACCAACATGTCTCAGTTGCCAGACCCTGAAAGATAAACTTCAGGTTTTCTTGGAAACGTCACTTCTAATTCTCTTGGGATGATATTTCATTAGAGGATATCTTTAACCCCAGGAAGAACCAGAATTAAACACAGAGGTGATGAGTTCTACTTCATTGCTGAGGCTGTCCTCAAACCTGCGATCCTCCTGTCTCAGTCTCCCAAGTACTGGGATTACAGGTGTACACCACCATGCTTGGCTAAATATTCATTTTTAAAACCAAAATAGCTATGAATAATTTTTTCTGTGTGAAAAAACATTTATAATATGCCTAGGAACTTGTTCAATAAATAAGGCATGTTGTAAATCTGTGATGTTCTTTTGACTCTCCAAAAGCAAGCTGTAATCTTTTTTAGTTCTTAGAAAATATACAATTCAAAAATAAAATCCGGTAATAACATTACCTTTAGGCATCTCTGGAAGAAATTTTTGATGATTTCTTATTACAATATAAAAAGCAAAGTATCCCATAAGTTGTTAAGTGACTTCAAGTATGGCTTTACCTTCCATAATTACGATTATCTGAAACAAAATAATCCAAAATATACTCAGTTAAGCAGCTTCATATCTCTGATGATCATTTGAATAGAATGCTGTCAGAACACGTCTAAGTAGATCATGGATTTTTAGCCTTAATATACTCATTGCCAGTCAAAGAAGGATTTCTAGATCTTGCATCTGTTTCTACCTTGTTTCTTAGAAGGTGGTCAATGCTGTTATCTGGTTTGTTTTCTTGCATTTCCTGTGTTGTTACAAATATCTGTTAATCACAATTTGTTTAAAACACAGAATCCTTGTGCTCACTCTGAATTCTTTTTAGCTTGTTGTCCTCACATTGTGATTTCCATCGGAATCTTTGGACTTGGATGGGTTTTTTGTTTGTTTCTTTCCCTGCCATAACGACTATTGAAGTAATTATGTGAACTGCAGTATTTATTCATCTTTACTAATTACTGGTTTGCTGCTACCAAATGTCCACCATTAGCATTTTCTACTTAATAAAGGAAACAGAATTAAAAATTAATCAAATGTTGTAGGGTGTGGTGGCACACATGCCTATAATCCTGGCTACTAGGGTGATTGAGTCAGAGGATGGAAGGCCAGCCTGGGCAACTTAAGGAGACAACTTAAGTTGTCTCGGTTTTTTTTTTTTTTTTTTTTTTTTTTAAAGGTTGGGAGTGTAGCTCAGTGGTAGAGCACTAGCTTAGCATGTGTGAAGCCCTGAGTTCAATCCCCAGCACTGCAAGAAGGAAAATAAAGAAAAACCAATTGTGGAATTTTTTCTCTCTGCTATGGTTGGTCTTTTAAAATACTGCCTTCTCATCCGGGCATGGTGGCGCACGCTTGTAATCCCAGCATTCGGGAGGCTGAGACCGGAGGATCCGGGTTCGCGGCCAGCCTCAGCTACCTAGTGAGGCACACCGCAACTTAGTGAGACTCGGTTTCAAAATAAAGAATAAAAAATAGGGCTGGGAGTACAGCTCGGAGGTAGAATGCCCCTGAGTTCAATCCCCAGTACCGCAAAAATAATAATAATAATAATAATAATAATAATAATAATAATAATAATAATGCCTTCTCTGCTGGATATGGTGGCAGCCTGTAATCACAGTACTTGAGAGGCTGAGACAGGAGGATCTCAGGTTTAGGTCCAGCCTCAACAACTTAGCGAGACTCTCAGCAACCTACTGAGACTCTGTTTCAAAACAAAAAAATAAAAAGGGCTAGGCATGTTGCTCAGAGGTAAACTACCCCTGGGTTCAATCCCCAGCACCACAGATGATGATGATGATGATGATGATGATGATGATGATTATGATGATGTCATTGATGTCCCCTTTTTGGTGGTTTTTTTTTTTTTTTTTCCAGTGTCATTATTCCACTTCCTCAGAATGTGAAGGATTATTTACTTGATGATGGAACTCTGGTGGTTTCAGGAAGGTAAGGTATATGAGAAAAAAGAATTATTTAAACTTTATTATAAAGAAATATAATAATTACATCTCAATATTTACCATATAAAATGAATGTTAGCTTGACTTCATTTTCTCCTTTTAGTTCATCTTTTTTCCTGAGCTAAAATTATATGCTGGCCTTTGTTCCATATTCCTTGCCAGTGCTCAATTGATATTTTCAAAATTGAGTACTTCCCCCTTTAATAACTGGGTGCGAAATTGAGCATTTCCTTTCATCTCTGCTTTAGAGAAGGAGTATGATGATGATACCTTTCCCTTCTGAGGTAGCAGGGTTAGGGATAGGGCATGTAATAACCCTTGAGATCCTTTAGTTTTTAAGATAAAAAATTCATTATTCATTGCAAACAGAAAGCTTTACTAGGTTTGTAATTTAATTCCCCACAACTGATCTGCCATGGCCCCTCCTCCACCTTCTAGAAGCTGTTCAGGTAGTTCCCCTATGTGTAGGGGAAAGGCATGAAGTTATATTTTAGTCTTTTAAGTGCAAACTTGAGAACGTTTAAGAATCATAGAATTTAGCAAAGTTCTTATGTTTTCATTCAAATTTCTGCTTAGAAGCCATGTCATTTAAGTGTTCATCTCTCACCCTCTTTTCTCAAATGGCCTAATGGTAATCCTTGTTGGTATATGATTCCTTATCCCCTGACATATCTTTATTTTAATTTTATTTACTTGTTTTTGTGGTGCTGGGGGTTGAATGCAGGGTCATTCTACCTTTGAGCTGTCCCATCTTCTGCAGGTTGAGCTGACAGTTCTGCAGGTCTGGTATACACATCAGCTTGGTATTTTTCTTGAGTGTTAGATTGTCTGCATTTTTCTTTGGATATCATAATTTAGTTTCTCTAGGTTCATTCATTTTATTGAAGTACATGCTCTGGAATGCATAGGAGGAAAAGCTCTTGAATCTCTATTTTTATCCTTGATTTTGATGCTGAGGGGTTTTGGCTTAACATGGGATTTTACAGAAAATTGCCCCATGAATTTGAAAGCATAGCCCACTGTCTCCCAGTAGGTTCCAAGGTTGCAAACTATTGCGATTTATGTAACCTCTTTTTGTGATTTTTTTTTCTTTATCAATGCTCTTAGGTTTTCTTTTTCGTAGTTTATATTTCATAATAATCATATGAATCATTTCCCTATTGTGTCTTAAAACAGTACCATTTTTCTTGTTGGTGATTTCTCAGTTGATGGACATTTTCCCTTGGTCTGCCACATTATCACATATCTTGCAAGCAGAGGCACTCCCAACTTTTTTTCTTGATCATCTTCTCAAGACTGTTTAGATAGCACACAGCCTCAGAAGACAGAGATAGTATCTCCCTCTGAGGTAAAAAGTTTGCTTACTGTCCAATATAAGATAAAATCTCTTCTTGGGTCAATGATTGAGCAGGCTTACTTGTACCTCATTATAAAAGATGGAGCCGGGAATGGTGGCACACACCTGTAATCCTGCTACTTGGGAGGCTGAGATAGGAAGATCACAGGTTTGAGGACAGTCTCAGCAAGTAGTGAGACTGTCATCAACCTAGTGGAACCCTGTTTCAAAAAAAAAAAAGAGCTGGGGAAATAGAATGCCCCTGGGTTCAATCCCCAGTAACTAACAGACACCAAAAAAAGAAAAAGGTGAGGTTTCTTAAGTTCAAAGTCCCTCAGCTGTAAGGCAAACGTGGGCCACCTTGTGTTGGCCCTGGGAGCAAGAGGAGCAAGAGGGAACGTGCAAAGATGAAGCTCATGCTTCATGCTGTGTGGTGAGTAATAGAGCCCTTTGTCTCTGATCCAGGAGTCTCCTGTCTTTTGCCAGGGTCCGTGAAATGGTGAAAGGCACCTATCTGGTTAGCTTATAAGTAGGGTAAAATCTCGCCCTCTACGATTCTTGACACTTAGCAGGTCTTCACATGGCTATAGACATTTGGCCTCTAGACTGAGGATGGCCTTCCTCACATGACTGGCATTTGGTGCTGACTGTCAGATAGTTGTCTCTCTGTCCAGGTAGGCCCTCATCCTCAGAAAGCCCGGCCTTAGCTTCTTTCCGGAGCTATAGCGCCTTCCAGAAGGATGAGAGAGAAAGCAGTGTCAGTTCAGGAATCACATGGTGTCTCTCGTGCTAATTCTGTTGGTTAAGTATTGAAGCTTGTCTAAACTAAAGGGATGGGAAGTGAATGCCACTCATTGATGGTAAGAGTGGCAAATCACCCTGCAGAGGGCACGAGCGCAGGGATGGGAGACACTGTGGGTCTTTGCACCTCAAAGGTGTGTTCTCTCTTCAGTCACTGTGATGCGTACTTAGTGGGCTCTTTCCTTCGAGAGATATATCTTCCAGTTTGGGAGCACTAAAAAATATCTTTGAAAATTTTCTTGCTCTTCTTTCTGAAACTTCTGTTATTTATATGTTAGATCTGTTTAATTACTTCTTTGAATTTTATCATTTCTTTTTTTATTGTCTATTTCTTTGTTATATTTTTTCTCCTTTCAGGTAATCTTCTTGATTTTTTCCATTCAATCTATAAAATTTTTAAATTTCAGATATTATGGATTCAGTTTCTACAAGTTCAGACTTTTCCTGTTCATTTTTATTGTCTCCTGTTCTTTCATATATTTTCAATGATAACAATGATTTTTAAAAAAATATTTTTATCATCTTTTTCTCTTCCATTTATGTACCTTTTCCCTTTCCTTTTTTAAAAAACATTTTTTGTCTCAGAGATTTTCTTCAGTTTTCTAATTTTTCTAGGCTTTTATTCATATTTGATGAAGTATACGCACTTGCACAAACATTTACAAACTTTGCATACCCGGATGGGCCAAGCGTGCTGGTAGTCAGCAAGTATGGGTGGAAGATACCAAGATGGTAGTATCTGTAGGTCCTTTCTGTAAGGTTATTCAGTTCCTACAGAGAATAACCTTTTAATTTTTCTGTGTTTGGGAGCAGGATGAGGGGAAAGGGACTAGGGCCTCACTATGCATTAATGTTTTCATATAACTCCTTTTCAGAGCCTAGCGCTCACTCCTGCCCCCCAGTCTTCTGGGCCATTATGTGCCTGAGCTCTCACCCTTTCTAGTTTGTGTGTGTGTGTGTGTGTGTGTGTGTGTGTGTGTGTGTGTGGTACTAAGGATAGAACCCAGGGTTATTCTACCTCTGAGGTACACCTCTAGCACTATTTTATTTTGAAATGGTCTCACTGAGTTGCCAAAGGCCTCACTAAATTGCTAAGGCTGCTCATGAACCTGTGATCCTGCTGTCTCAGCCTCCCAAGTACTGAGATTATGGGATTATAAGCATGTGCCACTGTGCTTGGCTCTAGTTCATCCCCCCGCCCGTCTCCCCCCCCCCCCCCCCCCCCCCCCCCCCGCCCGCACCCCCAGAGGGAAAATGCTTACCTGCTTACCAAAGAGGCTAGGTGTTCAAGGTAAGGAAGGATGGGTGTGTCTTACTGCTCCTTAGATGGCCTTTTGGCTTTTGCACAAATCACTCTTGTTCTTGTTTGTAGTACTGGGGATTGAACCCAGGGGTGGCCTATCACTGAGCTACATCCCCAGCCTTTTTTATTTTGAAACAGTACCTTGCTAAGTTGCCAAGACTAGCCTTGAACTTATAGTCCTCTTGTCTCAGTTTCCCAAGTACTGGGATTACAGGCATGCACTATTGCACCTGGCTACAGATGACTTTGTTTTAAGCCCAGAATTTCAGTTCCGTTTTCCAAGATGTCTCTTGAGTTATCCCTCCCATGGCCTTCTGTTTTCAAACCTTTTTTTGCCATCTTTCTTGTGTATTTGTCTCCTTTTTGGTCATTTTTGTCCTTGGATTGTTCCTGTTATTTTAGTAGAGTTTCAAGATAGAACCTAGAGGTTAATGCACCTGTTTAACCAAAAGCTTCCCTTTCCTTTTTCTCATTTAGTCTTTGCATAATTCCTGTTCTAAATCTTATTTTGTCGTCCCCCCCCCCCCCCCCCGCTCAATGATGTGAGTTTTCCTAGGCTAGTTATTTGTCGTTGGGTGTAGAAGAGTGGCCAGGGTAGTGTTCCAAGAATTCCTTCTGAGGTCTTTCAACCTCTTTCCCCTCTTAGACAATGAAAATTGGTTGCTGGGTATCCCTTTCCAACATCCCACTGTGCTTGCTGGCTTCTTCAAAGACTGTGTATCTGAGTATTTCTTTCTCTCTTTCCCACCCTATTCTGTGTTCCAGTCTTGATCCACCGTAATTCCTGACACCAAGCAACACCGCCTGCTCATTTTCATTGTAGGAAGGAAAGATCTTGTCTTCCCCGCCCCCCAGCATCTTCCATCAACTGTGTAGCCAGCTCTTCACATGCTTCCTTCCGTGTCTTCCTTCATCCAGTTAGATTTTCCCTGTCTTTGGCAGCACTTTCTCATGTATTGGGGTTCAGAGTCATAGATGATTCTTACCGTATTATTAGAGATGGAGTCTGAGTTTTTCTTTCCCTTATTTTCTGTGAGGGCGATTTCTTAGAAGGTACAATGTTTTATTCTGCCATCTCTTACTGGTAGTAAGTATACTCTCATTACTTCCATGTTGTTTCTTTATTAACTCCTGTCTCCAAAATGTGAACTTTTCCCTATATTGCTTTCCAATTCTAAAGCTATCTGTCGTTGTTTTAAATAAACTCAGTATACTTGAATTTGTGACTACATGGTACCAAAGTCATCTTCTTTCTTACTTTTTGCTGTGTTTTAGGGAAGATCCACCAACACACTGTCAGCCAGACAGTGAGGATGAAGCAGAGGAAATACAGGTTGGTGGAAAATAGCCTCTTTTGTAGATTGTTCCAATTTCAATGAACTTTAAATGGTTTTGACATTTAGATCTTATCTGACATTTGATAAAATAAGAAACCACACGAGAATCTTACTTTGATGTACTTTTTTTTTTTTTTTTTTTTTTTTTTTTTTTTTTTTTTTTTTTTTTTTTTTTTTTTTCCGTATTGGGGATTGAACCCAGGGGCATTCTACCTCTGAGCTCCACCCCCAGACCTATTTTATTTTTTATTTGAAACAGGGTCTCACTAAGTTGCAGAGGGCCTCACTAAGTAGCTGAGGCTGGTTGCAAACCTGGATCCTCTGGTCTCAGCCTCCCAAGTACTGGGATTACAATCGTGCACCACCATGCCCGGCTGACATACATTTTTATATACACTTGTGTTCAGGAAAACATGTCTTCTGTTTATGTATCATTGTTAGATGGAGCACTGCCTTTGGAATCCCAGTGCCATATTTAAATTTAATTTCTTTCTGTCCTCTCTTCCATGCAGTGGTCTGATGATGAGAACACCGCCACGCTTACGGTAAGAGCAAAGCAGCACCAGTGTGGGGACAGCCTCACTCTGTCACTCAAGAGTCAGCCTCACGGTTTAAATGCACACCCCTCAAAATTCCCGGGTACTCACCACTTCAAATATCCCGTTGTCGTTGGGCTGTTGTTACTCTGAAAAATAACTTGAGCTCTACACCCCCCCACACACACTTGATTTTATTTCTTATTTGGAAACAAGGTCTCACTAAATTGCAGAGGGCCTTGCTAAGTTGCTGAGGCAGACTTTGAACCTACGATCCTCCTGTCTCAGCCTCCCAAATACTGGGATTACAATCATGCGCCACCGTGCCCAGTTCTCTTTTTTTTTTTTTTTTTTTTAATGCCAAACATGCCAAATAGGATCTCTACCAGTGACCTACACCCCCCTACCTCCCCAAAATATATTTCCAAAAATAGACAAATGAAGTTCCTTATACCTCGAGATTAAAAAGAAAAGTTTTTTATAAAATTCCTTACAAATAAATATAGAGGCAGAAAGGAAGGAAGCTAGTTTTAGGGGAGAGTCTATTGCAATGTAACTCTAAGAAGATACTTCTGATTATTTTAATGAAAGAGATAAAGTTTCCAGTATACAATGAAAAAAAAGTAGAAATCCCTAAAACTGACGTATTTTCTTAGGTATAAAAAGTTAAGCGTGCTGGGCACGGTGGAGCATACCTGTAATCCCAGTACTTGGGAAGCTGAGACAGGAAGATCACAGGTTCAAGGAGTCTCAGCAACTTAACGAGACCCTGTTTCAAATTAAAATAGGGCTGGGGATATAGCTTGGAGGTAGAGCTCTCTGGGTTCAATCTCTACCACCACCACCACAACAAAATCTAAGCACACTACTTATCCACTATGTTCAGCCACTAAACTATACTCTCTGAGATAAGCAGTAGTGAATATGATTTGATTCCTGCCATTGGGAGGTTTGTAAACCAGTGGAGAAAGATAACATAAGGTAGAAGGTAGGGCTGTCAGAGAACAGTTACAACTGAAGGTATCTGGTAATGCTTAAATGGAGAAGTAGTATTTGACCTGGACCTTAAAAGGGTTAAAGATGATCGGTATCAACTAATTTTAAATATCAGAGATGGATAGACACATAAATTAATAATATAAAGGTATATATGTGACTTGGTCTATTCCTACTAATCTAAGAAATATATTAGACTGGGTAATTTAGAGATAATAGAAATTTGTTTATCATAGTTTGAGAGACTAGCAAGTCCAAGGTCAAGTCACCAACAGATGTATTGTCGGGTGAGGTCTTGCTTTTTGCTCCAAGATGGTACTTTGTCGCTGCATCCTCACGTAACAAAAGGAGAAGAGATGGAAGCGCCAGGCAACTGTCTGAACCCTCTCTTACGAGGGCATGGATTCTATCCAGGAGGGCAGAGGCCTCATGACCCCCTCACTTCCCAAAGGCCCTACCTCTTAATATTGCCACAGTGGGGATTAAGGTCCAACATGAATTTTGGAGAGACACAAACATTCAAACCAGAGCAGTGTGCATTGCATGTGTGTATGTTAGTATGTTACCAAAAGTCTGTGCACTAATTTGAGCACTAAGGTATAGAATTAGTCATATATATCATGGTAGCTGTGAGCATGCCTCATGCTCTGATTATTGATTTCTAAATACTATTCTCCACTGAAAGAAATTGAAGCTTCTTAGAGAAATTCAGGACCAAGGATTCTGAGGATAGAAAAGTAAAAATAAGCCCAAAGCAGCTTGTTGTGCCAAAAATTAAGGAGGTGCTCAAAGGATGAAGGGTCTTGATATATTGTACATAATTAAAACTGCCTAATTGCAGATTGGAGATACAGTTCAGTGGAGAACACTTGTCTAGCATGCTTGAGGCCCTGGGTTCAATTCCCAGTGTCATCAAAAAAATAAATCACTAATTGAAGAATGAGCTTAAAGGAATCCTATTTGTTAAATCTGTTTACAGATGATTTTCAGAAAACTAAAATCACAACTCCAATACAGATATAAAATTCTTTAACACATTTTAAAGATTTTGTTTAACTTCAGGGAACCAGACAGATGTTAGAACTGTTTAAAAGAGAATCCAAAGAAAAGACATATTTATAGATCAAAAATGTTGAAATGAATATGTAAATGATGTCACATGGTTTTGCCTCCCATCAGGATGGGAGAAGAGACAATTGGATTTCTTCCAGACAGGATAAAAATTGTTCATAAGAATTAGTTGACATCATTATCATTTACCAACAATTTGCCAAGTTGTGAAATAGTTCACAGACATAGCTAGAACCAGATAACCCAGAGGGTGAGCTGTGTGTATATTTTTTATAACTTAAATTTATTTTAGAATCTTTGTGGCAGGATTTCTTGAGAGCTTGTTTGGAGGTTCTAGCCGGGGAGCGCAGCTACTCGTATACCCTTGACCGAAGACCGGTCCTCCTCTATTCGGGGAAGGTCGTCCTCTTCGACGGAGCTCGCAGCTTCGGGAGGGATGCACAGGGAGCGGTGAGGGAGGAAGGGGACACCCGCCTAGCCAGCCAGATCAGCCGAACCAACCCTGGCGATCAATGGGGTGACAGATGTCGCAGCCAGATCACCCTCACATCCATGTGGCAGGATTTCTTAAAGCTGAATAATTCTGAGGATTTGAGGAAACCGAGCACATTATTCAAAATGTAATACATAAATATAAAGCAATCCTTAGATGTCAAGTTTTATGGGATTGAAAAATTAAATTACTTTGCCTTTGAAGGTTGAGTTCCTCCATGTTGTAAAATTTGTGTAACTGTGCCTCTAATAGGAAATGTTGTTAATGCAGATCTTAGATAAGTGGCTTTTATTGATAGAGCTGTAGAGGATCCAGCTCAGCAACTTCACATGATTATAAGGAATTTATTGGCTCTACATGAATCTTAATTCCTTTTAATAGGAGAGGTGAATGGAAAATAAAGGACTCTGAATTCAGTTATTAATTTTTAAAGCCTTTGTAAATTGCTCTAATTTTGTGTGTCTGAGCTGAAGAAGTAGTCTAATGGAAGATAGATACAGTGGCAGCCTATCAGGTAATTAAAAGTTATTATTATTAGTCAGTCTAGAAGTCAGACTTATCTGTAGCAGAAAGAAAGGTAGCCTACCTGGGCTTTAAGCTCTCTTTTCTCATTGATCTTTTGCTTAAAGCTGTTTCTACATTGATTGTAGCTCAGTGGTAGAATGCTTGCCTAGCATGTAGCATGTGCAAGGTCCTGGTTCTGTGTCCATCACACACACATACATACATACACACACACACACACACACACACACACACACACACACGTTCCTCATTTGGAGAGACAATACCATTTTTAAAAACTTATTTCTTTGGTCTGCTTCCAGAGTCTTGTCAGTTTTCTTTTCTTCCTCATAACTGGGCTAGATCTTGGGGGCCCACATAAACCACTCAGTTTAGTTTTGGAATGTGTAGTTAGTTCTAGACAATCTGACATCTTTCCCTGTGAAGTGAATTACTAGATTTTTTTCAGAACTTGCACTTGCCCAGTAGGTGGCAGCAATCTCCCATATGGGGGATAAATGCAATTAAGTGAGTATGTGGAGAATTTACATTACCTTTTTTGTGTTCTGTTCCCCTGAAAACTCTACTTCACCTCTCTTAACTGCTTTTCTCTAATCTGTGTCCATGAGCTCCTTGGTACTGATATAAAACTCCCGCCAGGGCATACTGCCAGTCACCCTCAAGTTCCCATTCAACAACAGTATCTCTGTGTTACTTCCTGGTTGAAATGAATACTTAGAACTTGCTTATATAAAACAGGCATTTCAAAATCAACCCAAAGGGAAAGGACATGTTAATTTGACCAAGATTGTATTTTTGAATTTTGTTTATATTAAAACTTGTCTGGAAATATCAGTGTTTAAATACAGTTAACCATATCATTTATTTTTCATTCTCATGGAGTCTTTGGGGATACATCCAAGACTTTTTCTACAAATGGAAAAATTTTAATTATGTGGTATTTCTGAGAATGGGAGTATATATACTGGTGACATTTCTCTCTTTTCACTCAGTAAATACTGGTTTTATGTATGAGTGCAGAAAGAACCATTCATTACTCCCTTCTTCCCAGGTGCCTAGTGACACCTGTCATTTTAGATTTGTGGGTTGTAGTTGTTTTGGAAAGTGCCATTTGACCAGTTGGTTATTTTATTTTATATGAATTTGTACTAAATTCTATTTTTAACACCCTAAACTATAACCTTGAGACTTTGATTATGTTTTCCATGTTTACACTGATGATACTGACTTGCTCCAATTATTTCTTTCTCTGTAGGCACCAGAATTTCCCGAGTTCAGCACTACAGTCCAGGAAGCGATCAATTCCCTGGGCGGCAGTGTCTTTCCCAAGCTGAACTGGAGCGCCCCAAGGGTAGGTAGGGACACATAAGAAAGCCTCTCTTGCTGAAGAAGTCCTTGCTGTCCATTCCATTTGATATCTCAACAGAGGGTCTAATTATGTTTCTAATTCTAGGGAAAATGGTGTATAATCTAAATAAATGTTCTGGGTTTTTTTTTTCTGATTTTATAATATAACATTTCTGAGTCTGTGAAATAACTATATATTCTGCCAAAAGACAGTTTCAGCTCTTGTTTGCTGATTGCTCTAGAATTCTGAGGAAGTTCATTATTTGCCTTTTTCAAAAACTTCAGCTTAGAAATGCCACAAGATGTAGAAATAGAGCAATTTGAGAAATCAACTGATATTTTCTTTTTTTTTTAAATGTGGTACTGGGGATTGAACCCAGGGGCATTCTAACTCTGAACTCTGCTGCTACCCTTATTTTGTGCTTTAGTTTGAAACAGGATCTCACTAAGTTGCTGAAGCTGACCTCAGACCTGCTGTCCTCCTGTCTCAGCCTCCCAAGTACTAAGATTACAGGTGTGCACTACCATGTCCAGCAATTGATATTTTCTTAAATTGTGTTTTCTTATTTTAACACTCCATTTTCAAGGTTTTTGCAGAAGTTAACCTGTGGAAAAATTCTTTTTTTTAATCCAATAGAAAATTATTTCATGCAGTAAAGCTCATTTAAGAAATTAAAGACTTACTTGCTTTTTCAAAAAGTATCTCATGGACTCTTTTTTATTCTAAAATGAATAACTTGTATGTAATATAATTTTTATTTTTACTTTTTATAATCAGTTATATGTGTACATAGTTTAAAATTTTCAAACAGATATGGAAGCTTACTTCAAAAATTAGCAGTTCCAGGCTGAGCATGGTGGCTCAGGCTTGTAAACCCAGTACTTGGGAGGCTGAGACAGGAGGTTTGTGGCCAGCTTCGGCTACTTAGTGAGGCCCTCTGCAACTTAGACCTTGCTCCAGAATAAAGAGTAAAAAATAGAGCTGGGGGTGATACATGGGTACTTTTATATTTCCAGTTTTGGGGTAGCTTGGAGGTAGAATGCCCTC
>PVLC010005832.1:0-22641 GCA_004027655.1 Graphiurus murinus | reverse complement strand
GAATACTGTGTAATAAAAATATAAATTATTTTCTTATCAGGTATTTCTCAAAGGGACTACACCCAATACTATGATCATATTTCTAAACAAAAGGAAGAAATTTGCAGATGCATACAAGACTTTTTCAAGAAACACATACAGTATAAATTCCTAGATGAAGACTGTGAGTATTTTTTATTGACTCAGTGAAATGAAATAAAGTATATAATATTACTGAACCTTATTTTTTATCATTTTGCCTATTTTAAAAACTAGATTTGAGGGCTGGGGGTATAGCTCAGTGGTAGAGTGCTTGCCCTGCACGCTCAAAGGTCTGGGTTCAATCCCCAGCACTATAAAAACAAACAAGCAAGCAAACAAAAACACCCTGCTACCAACAAAGAAAACACTGGATTTGTAGTTCTATATTTTAAGAATTTTACTATATTACTGATGGTTTACTGAGGGTCTCAGTAATTTACTGAGTCTGATCTTGAACTTGTGATCCTCCTGTCTCAGCTTCCTAAGTGCTGTGATTACAAGTGTGCGCCACTGTACCTGGCTGCTTTCTGTCTTTTAATATTTTGTTGGTGCATGGTAATTATACATCACAGGTTCTAGGTGATACATTATACATGCACAAATCACTTGATGTAGTTCCCTCTGTATCCCATGATCTTATGCTTCCTTACAACAAAGTTTACTCATTTCATTTAAGTGATAGATGGTCCTGTCAGTAGTTATTTCATTAGTGAGAGTTTCCTTCATTCCTATAGAACCAGTTTATGATAGTGAACTGTTGAAATGATAATTGGTGTTTGGTTTAAATTTTGAAATATAAAGGATTGGTATAGTTGGTATATATGGAGAAAAGAAAGCAAAGTTCTATAAATAAAAAGTACAGTGTACCTTTTTGTTTTTGAAGTTTTGAGATTTTGAAGCATTAAGTAGTCAAGGTCAATTATAGTCTGCTGTGTTTAGTAATAAAGTCACTTTAGTTTTCAAAAATAGTTCATCAATAACTGAGTTTTTTCTCCTTTACAGTTGTATTCGATATATACAGAGACAGTAGGGTAAGTAAAAACTATTCTTGATATGCGTTAAAATCAGGACTGGTCTTATAAGCAAGCACAGCACACAGCCAATATGTTCTCAAACCAGATAAGCTATATGAACTTCACCATGGTCAAGAATCTCCCCTTAAAATATACCTAATGTGAGGAGACACAGTGTCTTAATTATAGGCTACAGGCTTAGGGATTAGTATTTGAACAGGTGGATAAATGGCCACTTCACACTTTTATCCAGCTCCTACTTCACAGTTATATCAAAGATATGAATCTACTTAAAGTAGTTCATTTTGCATACTTAAAAGGCCAGAAATTAGCCGGGTGTGGTGGTGTATGCCTGTAATCCCAGTACTTGGGAGGCTGAGACAGGAGGATTACAGGTTTGAGGACAGTCTCAGCAAGTAGTGAGACTCTATCAACCTAGCGAGACCCGGTTTCCAAATAAAAATAAAATAAGGCTAGGGGTGTAGCTCAGAGGTGGAATGCCCCTTACTGCCATACACACACACACACACACACACACACACACATGCCAGAAATTGTCATTTCATATTTTTATAATTATTTTTAGTTAACTAAAAGATTCTTTTTTCTTTTTTCTTTTTTTTTTTTTTTGCGGTACTGGGGATTGAACTCAGGGGCATTCTACCTCTGAGCTACACCCCCAGCCCTACTTTTTATTCTTTATTTTGAAACAGGGTCTCACTAAGTTGCAGAGTGCCTCACTAGGTAGCTGAGGCTGGCCGCGAACCCAGATCCTCCGGTCTCAGCCTCCCAAATGCTGGGAATTACAAGCGTGCGCCACCACACCCGGCTAACTAGAAGATTCTTAATCATGATTTGAATCACTTTTCTCTTTAAAGATAAGGATTAGTCAACATTTTAAAAAATTTGCTTCCCTTAATAGATTAAAATTTTTAATTTAAATTAAATTTTTTAGCTGATACATGAACACAAAAGCTGTGCAATAGCTATGGGGCGCTCTGTGATGTTTCAATAGCTGTACACATTGTATAATGTTTAATTCAGGATTAGCTATCTATCAGCTCAGATGTTTATAATTTCTTAATGATGAAAACATTCAGAATCCTTCCAGTTCTTTGAAATGTGTGGACTTTATCAGTGTCTGCAGTCACCCTACTGTTCAATAGCACACCAGAACTTCTTCCTCCTGTCTACTAACTGAGACTCCATGACCGACCTTTCCTCATCCCTCCTTCCCCACTGCTCTCCCAGCCTCTGCAAACCACCTTTCCACTCAGCTTCTGTGAGATCAACTTTTTTAGATTCCATGAGTAAAGTCATGTGGAACTTGTTTTTTTGTGCCTGGCTTATTTCACTTAACATGGGGATCTCCAGTTTCATCCAAATTGTCACAAATGACAGGATTTTACCTTTTTATGGCTAACTAGTATTCCATTACGTATACATATCAGATTTTCTTTGCCCATCGTCAGCAGGTGGACACGGAGGTTCTTCCCACTCCCTGGCTGTTGGGAATGGAGTTGCAGTGAAGACGGGTGTGGCGATCTCCTCAGCACACTCACTTCATTTCCTTTGGGTGTGCACCAGCACTGGATGCTGGATCATGTCATACTGCTATTTTTATGTTCTGTTTTTGCAGTTCTAAGGATTAAACCCAGCGGTGTTCTACCTCTGAGCTACACCTCCAGCCTCATTTTATTTTTTAGTTTGAAACAAGGTCTTACTAAGTTTCTGAGGGCTTTACCAAGTTGCTAAGGCTTGTCTGGAATCTGTCTCAGCTTCCCAAGTACTGGGATTATAGGCATGGGCCATCACACCCAGCTATTTTTAATTTTTCGAGATACCTCCATACTGTTTCCTTAATGGCTATATTAATTTGCATCCCTATCCTCAGTGCACCAGTGTTCCCTTTTCTCCAGGCTTTGCCAGCACTTGTTGTTACATTTTGTCTTTTGATAACAGCCATTCTGACCAGAGTGAGGTAGTATTTCATTGTGGTTTTAATTTGCATTTCCCTAACAATTAGTGATATTGAATAGTTTTTCATATATCTGTTGATCATGTATATGTCCTCTTTTGAAAAATATCCAACATTCCTTAAATCCTAAAAGTGGTTTAAACTTCTGTGATGAAAAAGAAAACAAAAAGCCAGTTGTAGTGGCACACACCTGTAATCCCAGTATTTGGGAGGCTGAGACAGGAAGATTGCAGCTTCGAGGTCAGCCTCAGCAATTTAGTGAGACTCCCTGAACTTAGCCAGATCCTGAATTCCATCCCCAATACCACAAGAAAAGAAAGAAGAGAAAAAGAAAAAGAAAAGAAGGCCTGACATAGTAAAAAAAATTCCCAGAGCAAGTGATTTCATTGTCCAAGATGTGTCATCTTTTTCTGCAATTACTGCACATTGATTTAGCTGCTAGGAGGATCGCAAATGTGTTTGCCGATGGTGGGGTATTTTTTGTTCCCCCTCCATGCTTATATTAGCCTTAGGGCAGTGATACATGTGATACCTTTGAATCACTTTTTTTCTTTTTTGGGGGTGCTGGGGGTTGAATCCAGGGGCATTCTACCTCTGAACTACACCCCAGCCCTATTTTTACTTCTTATTTGAAACAGGGTCTCACTACGTTGTGGAGGGCCTCACTAAGTTCCTGAGGCTGGTCCAAACCTGCGATCCTCCTGTCTCAGCCTCTCAAGTAACTGGGATTACAAGCGTGTGCCACCACACCTGACTCTGAATCACTTTTTGAACAAGAGGATATAGCCCATGTGTTCGTGTCCTAAAATAACTGTTAACTGTTTAACTCTATTAAATCAAAAGGCATCACTGTATTTTTACCTCTCTGTCTTCCAGGATGATGGTAGTTATTAAGAGTTAGAAAGAGGGGCTATAAAATGAGATTAAGCAAAGAAGAGGCATTTGCTTGGCAAAAGTTCAGCTGTGTGGAAACAAACCTTAGACAAGGATGGGAAGCTGGTGTGGAGTTGAATAGAAAGCTGATCTGCAAGGCAGGAGGCCATGACTCCCCTTCTTCTGACTCAGACATTGGCCAAGTCAAATCACTGATGGGGGGACACTTCCAAGAGCCTCTAATGTGCTAGGTGCCCGGCTTCTAACAGGAAGCTGCAAACAAGATAACCTCAGACCTGGCAGAGTTTGTCTTCCCGTGAGGGTAACAGACACACAGACATTCCAGGGAAAGGCCGGGTGGGTACAAGCACTTTCATGGCACTTAGGCCCAGCCCACTTTCTTGAATAAGCTCGTGTCTCAGAAGGGCTTGATTCTCATTTAATTCAGTATCTCACTCAATCTGTCTAATCCTGTAAGGTATGTATTATCCACCCACACCATACAGATACTAAAACTGAGGCACTTTTATCTTACATATTGGCAGTTGGAAATGTTGGAATTTGCCGAGGTGTCTCAGTATATCCCTAGCAAATGTCCTACTGTTATTCAGTAGGTCTAACAGGTAGCTACAGATGTTTAACTTGGTAAGAGTTAAAGAATGACTTAAAGTGAAGTTGGGCACGTACTTCAGCAATTACTGCTGTGATCGTGCAGAACTGACACTAGTTACATTTTTAAAAGTGAGAACACGCCAGTATAAACATCCTGACAGTTTCTGCTAAGAGATTTAAACCATATTGTAAAACTCATTTGCATTTACTCAATGGTAGACATCTTCTTGAATATATTATTTTGTGACTATTCTTGTAAAGTTAACTCTTTTCTAAGGGGACTCCTAAAGGAATACGTGTGTTTGGACTTGACAGCGCGGCGATGTGTCTGCTCTCTTACTGTGGCTGGGCAAGTTGATGGGCAAGTTGGCTGTGTTTTGATAGATTCTGACCACCCCATGGAAGTCATTGGTGGGCCACCCGCTCAGCAAGTCTGGCATGAGACACTAGACTGTGTATCTTAAGAAGCCCCTGAAGTGACAATAATACACAGCTAGAATTTCAAGTGACTATCTTAGATTCCTATACAATCTTCTGAATTATGGCTTTTGTTACCAATTTTTAACTTCATTGCTTTATGAACTGAACATATGTGATCTTGAGTCTAGGTGTTATCAAAATTAGCTTTACACCTTGGCCACTCTTTTGTAAATGTTCCATGTGTGACTGAAAAGGAAAATACAGCTTTCTAATTTGTGTAGTATTCTGTAGATAGCTTTAGATTAAGCTTGTTAATGTTGAAATCTTCTGTGTCTTACAGATGAAATGATATTTGAGGATTCTTTCAAAATAATGCACATTCTGGGAGAGTAAATGGGAATATAGATGAAACAAGATGAGCCATGAATTTTTATATTGAAACTGAGTGGGAGAAAGTGGGGTGCTTTATACTGTTTGTCTCTTTTCATATATATTTAGATTTTTCAACACTTTTTTCTTTTTTTTTTTTTGAGGTGCTGGGGATTAAACCCAAGGCCTCACACATGAGTGCTCTGCCACTGAGCTACACTCCCAGCCCAAAACTTTTCCATGTTTAAAATAGTTTTAAAAACTGACAACTTAAAAAATCATGCAAAAAGACTATCTTTTCAAGTTTTTTGTCTACTTGATTTATACTGAGCGGGTATGGTAAAGTCTGCTTTCTGGTTTTGTCAGTTTTGATGCACTATACTTTGATGTTCTTAGACAGATGCTCATTTAGATGGCTTCATTTCTCTGTCTTTATTACAGGGAAAGGTGTGGCTAATTGACTTTAATCCATTTGGTGAAGTCACAGATTCACTGCTGTTTACTTGGGAAGAACTGATATCTGGGAAAAACTTAAAAGGTGATTTTAGTGAAGGAGATGCTCAGGAACAGGTAAGACTGTTGTTTTTTTTAAAAGGGGGGATACAAAGAAAACCTTTTTTATTTCACTAAATAACAGCTTGCTTGTTCTTTAGACACATCAGAGTGTCCCTGGTAGACCCTTAGGAAGGGCGCACTCTAACACAGATTGACTAAGTTACTTGCTCAGGGATTGTTACATGGTGATTCATTCACTTAGCTGCTGCTTTTTTTGGTTTTGTTTTGTTTTTGCAGTCTTGGGGATCCAGCCCAGCAGCATGCTAGGCAAGTGCTCTCCTAAACTCCTAGCCCCTCCTTCACTTAACTTTGAGGAAATTGACCCTCTGATACATATTTTCTAATTCTTTTTCCTTTTCTTAGCTCCTGCTATTGCACTCTCCTGTAAGAGTCTTCCTCCTGGATCTGTTCACACATTTGTTCATTCTTACCCTAGCCCCAGCTGCTGACAGCTGATAGAGAACAGTGGTCTATGGCCCACGCCAGCACAGAGCAGCGCCATGGTCATGACCTTTGTTCAAGGCCAGCTTCCTCTTAATTGTGCACAGACTTGCTCTTCAGGTCCTCCAGCCACCTGCTCCTTGCCTTCCTCTCAGCAGATCATGTCACTTCTTTCATAGAAGAGGAGCATGCGTTAATGAGAACCCGCTCAGTTGAATTGTAATCAAACCTGCAAACTGATCTGCCCCACTCCCAAGGCTGATCTTTCTATCTGCTTAGCTTAGCCTCCATTCAGTGTCTCTACTAACTTGTATCCATCAGGAGCTAGCCATGTTCAGATAGGTTCCATCTTTAAAATATAACAACTTTCTTCAACCATTTTTTCTCCCAGCTACTCCTTTCTCCCATTTTTACAGCCAAACTCTTTTTTCCTTTCCTCTTTCCTTTTTTTTGTTGTGGGGGGGGGTGGTGTTGAACCTAGGGGCATTCTACCTCTGAGCTACACCCCAGCCTTTTAATTTTTTATTTTGAGACAGAGTCTAAGTTACCCAGGCTGCCTTGAACTTGATCCTCCCATTTCAGCCTCCCCAGAGGAAAATAATATTTGTAAAATGTTCTGGCCTCTGTGTTATTGCTTAAGGCCAGAGACAGCTGGCTTTAGGCCCTGGCCCACTCAGGCACTGAGGTGATCCATACCTTCCCAGCAGCACACAAGAGCTGCATAGCAGGTAGCAGGTAGGAATGGATCCTACGAATACCTTATGCTTATTTTCTAATGAATATGTAGAATTATTTCAAAATATTAGTGCCTTCTTCTAGAATTTCATTTTCTTCCTTATCTATCAGCGAACATGGGATTGAAATATTATGCTATAAGCTTTTTTAGTTTGGAGAATATACTTTAAAAAAAACTACTCACAGACTTCCTTTTTTTTTTTTCTTTTGTGAAGGATTCTCCAGCTTTCCGTTGCACAAACAGTGAAGTTACAGTACAGCCCAGCCCCTATCTGAGCTACCGACTGCCCAAGGACTTCATTGACCTCTCTACTGGGGAAGACGCTCACAAGCTAATAGATTTTCTTAAGCTGGTAAGGTATATCTATATTTAGTATGCTGGGCATCTTTTCAGATAGATTTTTAAATGGGCTTTGTAATATATTGCTCTAGTCCTATATTGCTTAGACTCTTATTTGATGATTATGAATTGAAGGTTCAGAATTACTGAATTAGGTCATTTTATAGTGAAATATGAAATGTGAGCTGAAGGAACAATTTATTGGTTACAATGATAGAAAATGTTTTTATGGTATACATGTATGCTTGTGTGTGTGTTACTGAAGACTGAACACAGAAGTTCCACCTCTGAGCTATACCCCCAGGCCTTTTTATTTTTTGTTTTGAAAAAGGATCTTATTGCTGAGAGTCTTGCTAAGTTGCTGAGGCTGGCCTCGCACCTGTGATCCTCTTGTCTCAACCTCCCAAGTACTGGGATTACAGGCATGTCGCATCATGCCCAGCAGTGTACATGGTATTTCAAAAGTTTTTTACAGTACCTCTAATTGTAGAGTGTTTGTTGTCATAGGGCCATAAGAAGTCTCTGCTGTGGTTACTCAAGTGAGAATATGAATATTTGTATTTCCATGCATGTTTCTGTGTGGGAGTGTGTGTACGTATGGAAGAAAAAGAACAGGGCAATGTACCCAGGACCCACAACAAGAACTAGCTTATTGAATTAGTTAAGGCATGTTTTTCCATGATAATTTTCAGCTGCATTTTTTTGTCAAGGCCTCTAGAAAATTCCACTTGCCAACAGAAACATTGATCTTGGCTGAGGAAATATCCCAACCAGAATATGCTGTTTCAGTGTGCTCTTGTTTCCTTTGACAGAAAAGAAACCAGCAAGAGGATGACTGAATGCTAGTTCAAGACCGAGTCAGAGAGGAACCTTGGCCACGCAGGAGGCTGCTCATAGGCCACAACTTCCTCAGGACCCTGACGGCGGGTGGGGCGGGCAGTGTGAAATCAGCTTTTTTATATTCATGTATATTCACCTGGAAAACAATGGAGGGACTTTGCTATTTGTAAAAATAATATAATAAATAGATCTTAAACGTAGGAAACCATACTGTTCTGATAATAAAGTAACTTTCTATGAAATATTTTGCTCTTCTGGCTCAGTCCTCAATCTGCTTAGATTTATCTATATTTCTTTCTTTCTTTCATTTTTTCTTTTGCAGTACTGGAGAATGAACTCAGGGGCATTCTACCTTTGAACTACAACCCCACTCCTGTTTTTTATTCTTCATTCTGAAACAGGGTCTCACTAAGTTGCTGAGACTGGCTGTGAACCTGTGATCCTCCTGTCTCAACCTCCCAAGTACTGGAATTACAAGCGAGTGCCACCACACCTGGCTAGATCTATCTGTATTTCTTAAGCTGCCTTTTTTTTTTTTTTTTTTTTTTAAGGTAGAATCTTGCTTTGTTGCCCATGCTGACCTAAAACTCACCATCCTCCTGCTTAAGCCTCCCAGGTAGCTGGGGTTACAGACATGCATCTTGGCTTGTGCTACTATTTTATACATGTCAGGTAGATGGGTAAATTTATATTTATTATACAGAAATGGATTCTTTCTTAATCATTACTTTTCCATTTAAAAAATAGAACCTTATATTGTTATAGCATTTTTTTTACCTTGAAGATTTTCATATAATTTTCCTTTGAGTTTAGATTCTGTTTGGGTATAGCTACAAGAATAGAGACTTCACAAACTATCAAATAACCATGAATTGTTATTATATTACAGCCACCTTAGTATATACCAGTAAACTATCTCAGATTTAATTATAACTTGGCTTTTTAGTATTCTCCAGTGCCCTAAATTATGATAATGATATCAATGATATATAACTTAATGACAACTTACTATCTGCCAGGGCAATTTGAAGGATATAGACATGACAATTACCCAGGGTATCTGTGTAATGTTCTATCAAGGAATGTGGGATAGGTATGTTTCTTAACATACAAGAGCACATATGGGCTAGGAATGTAGCTCACTTGTCTAACATATGCCAATCCCATTCTCAGCACTGAAGAAAAAAAAAAAGGCAAAAAACAAGCAAACAAAAAACATAAGAGTGCTGCCTGTAGGAAGATACAGAGGAATGTGGAGTAAAGTTTCCCCTTTCTGTGTATTTAAGATATTATATATAATGATGAAAGATACAGATTCTTCTCTGGTTATCTTATACTTTTTATCCTTAGCATTTGATCTTTGGACTTAGCAGATCAGACACCTTTCAGAAACCAATTGTTTGAGATACAAGTGCCTGGGAAAAAAAATTTTTTTTTTTAAACTCATAGAGCTGGGCATGGTGGTGCACGCTCGTAATCCCAGCATTTGGGAGGCTGAGACCGGAGGATCCAGGTTCGAGGCCAGCCTCAGCTGCTTAGTGAGGCCCTCCACAACTTAGTGAGACCCTGTTTCCAAATAAAGAATAAAAAAATAGGGCTGGGGTGTAGCTCGGAGGTAGAATGCTCCCAGGTTCTATCCCTAGTACTGAAAAAAAAAAAAAAAAAACCACACAAAAAAAACCTGCTCATGGACCATTAACTCCTCATAGAAGGAATTAGTCAATTTAAACTTAGTTCTAGAAGCTGGCTTTGTCAGTTGTCAAGATACTAAAACATGTAAACATAATTGATACCAGTGGGAAACACTCAGACTACACAGTAAAAAGACCCAAGGAAAAATTGGGAGATACTTCATAAACAATACAATTCTTAGTATAAAAGTCATTAATTTTCCTAAGAAAATTGTGAAGTTCAGCTCTCACTTTGCTTTTTAAAATGTGTTTTTGGACCTGGGCATGGTGGCGCAATTTGTAATCCCACTCCTTGGGAAGCTGAGACAGGAGGATTGCAAATTCAAAGCCAGGCCCAGCAACTCAGTGAAATTCTCAGCAACTTAGTGAAACCCTGTTTCAAAATAAAAAAAATAAAATAGGGCTGTGGGTGGAGCTCGGAGTTAGAATGTCTTTGAGTTTAATCCCCAGTCCTGAAAAAATAAATAAAATGTGGCTTTGGAACATTATTTCCTCAATATATTTAATTTTAGTTGGTTATCCTAATGTTAATATTAAAAATAGGATGATATACAGGACATATTTTCCTAACTTCTGATAGCATTTCTGCCTTCCTAAAGATTAGTTTTGAATTATTCTTTTCTTCTATGGGCATTATCTGTTCTCTCTTTGAAGTGTCAGGTTTGTGCATGAATATAGAAACTGAGTGCATATGTGATTCCAGATACCCTGCCTTTTCAAGGGGAAACATTAGCGCTGTTGACTCTGAAGGGATGCATAAACTTCTTTACTCTGCACTGCAGGTGCTGGCATGTCACACAGACCTAAATACAGCAGACTTTGCCAAAAGTTCTGCTTCTTAAAAGTCCATTTTGATGTGCACTTTTATGAGTTCATAAATTTTTCTACTCAGCCATTTCTGTTTTGGGTGACAGGCTCATGTCCATAAACCTTATGCAACTGAGTTTTTTGGCTTCAGTTATTCGTACCTATAAAGTGGGACATTACTGATCAGAAGGCCGTGCTTTTGGTAAATGAGACAGCTCATGCAAAGCTTTTGATAGAGTTCATCACAAGAGTAAGCACCCATCAAATGATAGCTTTATTCTGCTTCATATAGACCTCTGTATATTAAGGACAGGTTCCTTTTAATAGAATCAAAGTTTTCAGTAGTAAGGGACTACAGAGATCATTCAGCCATCTCCTTCCTTCCTCCTTTGCTTCTTTTTTTAACAAATGAGAAAACTGCCACTCAGAGTTGTTAAGACTTGTCCAAGGCCTGATTGATTGTAGCAGAATCGGGGGCCAGAAGAGAGCTTCTGATCTAATGCTTTTCTCTAAAGGTGTTCTAGACTAAAGTTTTTTTTTTTTTTTTACAGGTAAGTTTCAATTAGGACCAATTCTCATTTTAATAGAACTTTCAAAAATTTTGTTTTTAGAATAAATTAAGTACAAATCCATTGCACACATCTGTGAGTAAAGGAATTAAATAAAAAGGTATTAAGGCTGGGCATGATGGCACACACCTGTAATCCTAGTTCTTGGAAGCTGAGACAGGAGGATCACAGGTTCTAGGCCAGCACACACTAACTTAGCGAAACCCTGTTTCAAAATAAAAAGGGTTTGGGGTATAGCTCAGAGGTAGAATGCCTCTGGGTACCACCAACACACACATACACACACACGAATTACGTGAAGTATGTCTTTAGAAGATCAATGTAATTTTATTTTTATATTAACTAAGATGATTGTGTGTGTGTGTGTGTGTGTGTGTGTGTGTGTGTGTGAGAGAGAGAGAGAGACAGGGAGAGAGATTGGGAATTGAACCCACAGGCATTCTACTCTGAGCTAAACCCTCAACCCTATTTTATTTTTTTATTTGGAAACAAGGTCTCACTTAGTTGTAGAGAGCCTCATGAGATTGCCGAGACTGACCACAAACCTGCGATTCTGTTGTCTCAGTCTCCCAAGTACTGGGATCACAGGCATGCACCACCATGCCCAGCTACCCAAGCTGATCTTGAGAGGTAACAGCCTCATTTAGACATTTTAAGGATATAATTCCTATTTCACTGAACATTATTGTTTTAGTCATGGGCTTTCTTGGCTCATAGAAAACAAGTTTCAGTTGTCATGCTAAGAAAAGAATAAATAATGATAAGTTGACCAGTTATATACAGTGCAGGTGTAGTATTACAAACCCATTAAGAAGAGGCAAAGGAATATGAGGCAGTAGCAAAACAAGTAGTTGAAGAAATCACTAAAAGCTCCATGTTATGGGGATAGGCAGTGACTGGCATTTGTTACCCAAAGAGAGAATGCATTCAGATACGTGGGGTTTTTTTGTTGTTGTTGTTTTTTCTTTAAATCAAGGAAATCCGAAATTAAGCAACACTCCTAGGAGCCAGGATGTAGCTCAGTGGTAGAGTGCTTGCTTGGCATGCATGAGACCCCGGGTTGCTCTTCCATTTTTCTGCCACATTATAATGGAACCTGAGGCCCTCGCGGATATAACCACCTGACACTGAGCTCCTCGGCCTTGGAGTCATGAGCCCAAATTAACCTCTTTTCTTATAAATACTGCTCTCAGGTATTCAGGTACAGCAACAACAACAACAACAAAAATGGACCAAGACACAGTGGCGCAAAGGAAAAGGAGGAGTTAGGAGTAATGGCAAGGTTTGTGACTTGAACTATTTTTGAACTATTTGGTGGATGTCATTCTTCTTAAGAATGGAAAGGACAAAGAGGAACCAGTTAGGAAAGGGAATCAAGATCGGTCTTGGATATGAAGAACTTGAGATACTGGTGACTTATGCAAAATAAAGATGTTAAGAATTGATTGAATAGAGTTTTAAAAGGTAGTTTGGGCTGGAAATAAAAAACTGGGAGAGAAATTTGATGTTAGCATTTAAAGTCATTGGACTGGATGGAGTTACTTAGCAAGAAAAGGCCTACAGCTTTGCTGGGAGTGATCCAACAATTACAAGTTGGGTAGAATAACAGGAGTAGATTGAAAAGGTATGGCAAATTGGGAAAGAAAGCCAGAAGATGGCTTTATGTTCAACAAAAAAGTTGTTCTTACGTATTAGGTGTAGTACTTGCCAAATAACAATCATGGAGAGACTCTAAAGAATAAGTATCAGTCGGGCGTGGTGGCGCACGCTTGTAATCCCAGCATTCGGGAGGCTGAGACCGGAGGATCCAGGTTCGAGGCCAGCCTCAGCTACCTAGTGAGGCACTCCACGACTTAGTGAGACTCGGTTTCAAAATAAAGAATAAAAAATAGGGCTGAGGGTATAGCTCGGAGGTAGAACGCCCCTGAGTTCAATCCCCAGTACTGCAAAAAAAAAAAAAAAAAAAAGAATAAGTATTTATCTAGGAATAATAGAACATTGCAATGGGAATATGCATGCCATAGTAAACTGTGTGTGTATTTAAGGAGGTAGAGGCAAGGGGAAGTTTTTAAAGTCAAAGTGAGATTGCATAAGATACTTTGAAATAATAATCCTCGCCCAAAGGATTTTGTTTTTTCTTCTTCGCCACAGAGAGGATTGAACCCAGGGCCTCACACATGCTCTGCAAGCACTCGATCACTGAGCTGTAATCTGGCCACAAGGATTGATAACAAGGTGGCATCAGTCCAAGGTTGAGTGACAGTTGCTGGGCAGATGTCCTTGCAGAAGTGTTTTCTGTGTACAGTTGCAGTGGTCTGTGTGCCGGATTGTGGTTCTGGCAATTTCTGTGATTGTAGTCCCTCCTTCAAACCTCCCAGTGCTATTTTTTGTTGTGGTGGTTAAGATTGACACAATTGATTCCATTTTGTTTGTTTATTTATTTACTTACTTATCTACTTACTTATTTTGTGGTGCTGGGGATTGAACTCAAGGGCATTCTACCTCTGAGCTACACCTCCAGCCCTATTTTATTTTTATTTTGAAACAGGGTCTTGCTAGATTGTTGAGAGTCTCGCTACTTGCTGAGGCTGTCCTCAAACCTGTGATCCTCCTAAATACTGGAATTACAGGTGTGCACCACCATGCCTAGCAAATGATTCTATTTTGATTCTGATGAACTTCCCATAATATCTCTCTCCTCCTCTGTCTCTCTCTCTCTCTCTCTCTCTCTCTCTCTCTCTCTCTCTCCCCCTCTCTCTTTTTTGTTTGTTTGTTTTTGTTTTGTTTTGTTTTTGTACTGGAGGTTGAACCCAGAGGCATTCTACCTCTGAGCTACACCAGCCCTATTTTATTTTTTATTTGGAAACAGGATACTAAGTGGCTGAGGGCCTCCCTAAATTGCTGAGCCTGCCTGAAACCTGCGATCCTCCTCTCTTAGCCTCCAAGGACTGGGATTACAGGTGTGTACCACCATGCCCAGCCCATCATCCTTAACTTATCAAAAGATCTAATGCAGATATTTAATGTAAATTTAGACTGTTGTTACCTCTCTTCATGCAATGGAATTTAATAATATTTAGCAATAGAGTTATTTTGAGATTGTCTAATTGATTGTTACTTAATTTTATTCAGGCTTCAGTTCATACTGAAGATGACTTAAGTTGTATTTTCTGCATCGCTGAATTTCTTGCTAGTTGAGACGTTTAATTTATGGAGTTCTTGGATGGGCATGCTGGCACACACCTGTAATCACAGTAGTTGGAGGCTGACACAGGAGGAGCACAGATTTCAGGCCAGGTTCACAATTTACTCAAAGTAAAAAATTTAAAAAGGGGTTATGGGTGGAGCTTGGAAATAGAATGCCCTGAGTTCATCCTCAGAACCTAAAATATATAGTTATAAATATGTATATACATATACATATATATATCCTTAGGTGGAATTATCTTACCACTTATTTATAGATTTTTTAGTCAAGTAATAACTTAAACTGAATTTCTCTTAATTGCAAGTGGCCTGCGTCACCCCCAACTTCTAAAAAAATTTTTCTATAAAAATCTCTGGTGATTTTGGAAAAAGGCAAGCAGCAGCTGGAAAGCTAACTACCCATTCATAACATATGTACAATCATGGATAAATTGAGTATAAATAACAGTAACTCCAAGATAAGCTACAGCAATTCTTACTGTTTTGAGACGAAACAGATTCTTTGAGAGTCTGGTGAAGGACATGGGCTTTCTCGGAACAATTTTACATATGATTTCAGGGGTCATAGACCTCAGATTACAAATTAAATAGTAAGACTTGGGATCACTTACTACGTCTAGAACAGACTCCTCTAGCTATTGCATTTCAAGAGTTAATGCCTCTCACCATGCAAGGCCACCCTCTCCCTGAATTATTATTTAACGATTGAGAACCTGAAAGCTTATGCATGATGCTGGGCAATGCAGTTTCCTATGGCTCTGCTCCGTCCTGCAGTATGACCACGGTGCAGGAGTGCAGCTGCTAAGAATGAACATCAGGAGGGGGAAATGCTGCAGAATGGCCACCTGTTTCCCAGTCTTAGGTTGCTGTGCTTCTTTTCTCTGGTTTCTCCATTTCCTGATTCTTTGATTCACTTAGTTTAACTTTTTGAAATTCCTGGACTAGTAAGAGGCAATAGCCCTTACCTTGAAGACATTTACAATCCAATGGGAAAACCTGGACATAGCCACACATGTAGAATATCTAAGAAAAGATATGCGGATACATACATGTGGCAGTCACTTAGCAGCAAATGAATATATGCTTTGATTAGTAAGCAGTTGGTTTTAGAAGCTGTACAAAGTGATGTTTTATAAACGAAAAGTTAGTTTAATAAAATGTATTGAGCTTCCAAGAAAAGGACTGAAGGTTAAAAAGAAAAAAAAAAAAATCCATACATTCCATTATGCAAACACCCACCATGTGACCAGGGCTAAGCGTGCTTTGTTGGACCCTGTTGTCTTACCTGCCACCTAGCTTTATAGCCACAGGCATGACTTTGAGAAGGGAGGAGAGGGGGCTTGTTGAAAGAATTGCACTTTTCTTTTGTAATTGAGAAAAAGGTCCACTTCTGCTGCTGCTTGATAAGGCCAGTCACTGAAGAGACAGAGTGGGGGGGGGGGGAAGAAAGCTTTATTCAGTGGCCAAAGAATGGTCACATGTCAGCTTCTCAGCTCCAGAGGGCCCAGGGGCTACAGATACGGGACAGGAAGAATGAGGGGGACAGAGAGGCTAACAAAGGAGGAGGAGTATTCATATCTTTGCTGAGAATGAAGGAGCCACCTCTTTATTCTTTTTTGTGGTCCGGTGTTTCCGGTCATGGCAGCTGGTGGGTGTCTTCACCCTCGAAGGAAGCTAGTAGAGAGACCAGGTAAATCTAGGTCAAGTCAACCCTGTATTATAGTCCTGGACAAAACATTTCTCAAGTGATCGTGTCAACACGCTGAGCTGAATGGAATCTGCCCCGTAGGTTAGGGCAGCGAAGGAGACAGACACGATATGAAGACGGAGACACCAGGCCTCTTCATCCCTTTCCTTCCACCCTTGGGAGTTCTACAGGCCCAAGTGGAGGGTGAGTGTTTTCAGCAAACTGGCCTTCAAATCCTTGAAAAGTAACCTAGGTAACTATTATCATCATAACCCACACAGCAGAGGTGCCATCTACAGCAAAGCTAGAGGGAGACTAGTAATGCATTGCCCAGCTGCGTGACCTCCCAAATGAGGGATTTTAAAGTCAGCTAAGGGCAAGTGAAACTATAGGGTTTATTTAGTCTTTTCCTCAGTAACACTCTGTCAGATTTCCCTGACGTGCACAGAAATGGTTATTGGTTGTGGTTGGGAGAATTAGGGCATGCAAAGACTCTTTGTGGGTAGCTAATCTCTGAAATACAGTGGTGTGTAAGAGAGGCCTGTGTGCCAGGCTGCGGCCGGGCTTGGGCCCCTTTCTTCACACCTGGGCCTTGGGTGCCTAACTGCTAAGAAATTCAGCCAAGAATTCCTCTGAGCAAGTGCAGGCTCGTCTTCCTTTTGATGTGATTTCTTACACAAGAAGAAGCGGGTCCTTAATCTCATTGATCTCTTTCCCCGCTCCATCACTGCAAAACATTGGGCTAAGAGGCGTGACTCAGTATTTACCTCCCTCTTCAGTCTCACAGAAGAAAGGTGAGGGGAAGCAGGGGACAACATGTTAAGTGTGTGAACACACACACATACACAAACACGCATGCGCCTGTTTACACAGGTCACGTTCAAATTGATTTGCCTTGGTGCGTCAGCCAGCCCTGAACTTGGAATAAGGTGTGTATGTGCAAGTCCCCGTGTGGCAGCACGGGATGAGCAGAAGCAGAGCCAGGCCGGAGCCCAGGTGCCGTCTCCAAGCAGCAGGCCAGACTCGGTAGATTGCAGGTCTTCTCGTTTTTCACACACGTGCGCGCGCGTGCGTGTGTGTGTGTGTGTGTGTGTGTGTGTGTATGTGTGTGTTGTACCGGGGTTTGAGCTCTGGGTCATTCTACCTCTGAGCTACACACCCAGCCCTTTAAAAAAAAATTTTGTTTTTGTTTGGAGACAGGGTCTTGCTAGGTTGCTAAAAGTCTCACTATGTTGCTGAGGCTGTCCTTGAACCTTCGATCCTCCTGTTTCAGCCTCCCAAGTACTGGGATTACAGGTGTGCACCACCACACCTGACTTTTTTTTTTTCCCTTTTTCACTTCCCTCACCCCCCCCCTCCCTTCCCTCATAAGAAGTCATCTTGTTCAGTCACGGTTTATAAGCAGGGCCCGTTGTTTAGGTCTGAGAAACAGGACAGGATTGCACCCAGCATTATGCATTTGTTCTTATCTGGGAAGAACTGACAGCTTATTCTTTAGTGTCTGTAAATCGCCTTGAAGATGAACAATGTTGCTTAAATATAAAGTGACATTATCGCTTTCAGAGGTATTTGTTTTCTGTCTGGTAAAAGGCATGTATCTCTGTCCAATGAAAGCCCAAATTTCCAAAGCCAGAATTTATCTCTGTTTCTCTCACATACAAAAGAAGCA
Source organism: Graphiurus murinus (assembly GCA_004027655.1). Classification (NCBI taxonomy): domain Eukaryota; kingdom Metazoa; phylum Chordata; class Mammalia; order Rodentia; family Gliridae; genus Graphiurus; species Graphiurus murinus. The sequence continues at coordinate 4,814 of PVLC010005832.1, read as the reverse complement.
GAGCCTCTTGTATATGCATTGGTAATGCTGAGAACATTATAGTCCTTGGGGGGGGGGGGTGCTGTTTTATCTTGTTTTTGCAGTACTGGGGATGGAACCCAGGCCCTCAGGCATGCTAAGCATAAACTTTACCACTGATCTATACCCTCAGTCCCCTTGGTTATTTTTTAAAAGTGATCACCCAAAGAAGGAGGACAGTGGGCAGAGACACAGGAAAAAAAGAAGAAAAATACACTCAGATACCCTTGAAGAGAATCTGACGCTGCAAGGGAATTTAGAGTTGGAAAAATAGGTGGTGTAAGAAATGCTACAATAGACAGAATCTAGTTGAGCAGAAGGAGCTCAGATGTTTCTGGTACGTATGAAGAGTGAAAGGTACCCGCATGTCAGAGGGCTTGAGATGGACTTGTCATCTTTGAAATCAAAATGAGAATCTCTGGAGTCAGGAGCCGTAGAAAAGGAAGAGTCAAGATCTCAGGAAGTGATGTGCTCATTTCTGGATTCTGAGTGCAAGACAAAGTTCCGACAAGACTTGAATCTCATGAAGAAATGCTGTGAATCAGTTCAGAAGGGTCAGCTGCAAGCAACGAGATTATCACAGCAAAAGGAATGTCTTGGAAGGAGAGGTAGCCCAGGGAACTAATGCAAAGCTGAGGCAGCAAGCCACAGAGCACAGGACTCAAAAATTGACGTCAGAGACCCCATGGATTGTTCTCCAGGACTTGGCTACTAGGGAGAGTCTGGCTTCTGTACTGTTACTGTGTCTAGATTCAGATTTTTGAGGAGAGAGGGTAGGATTGGCCCATTTTAGGTCAAGGGGCAATTAGCCACTGGTTTGAGCAATGTTTCTCTAGAAATTTAGAGAAAAAGGTAGAGGGAAGGCATTGTGATCTAGGAAGATCTCGATGAAGCAACGTTGGTTTATTTACTTATTTTTTGTACTGGGGATCGAATCCAGTGGTGTTCTACCTTCACCCTCAATTCTATTTTATTTTATTTTTTTTGTTTTGAAAACAGGGTCTTGCTAAGTTGTGGGGAGTCTCACTAAATTGCTGAGGCTGGCTTCAAATCTACGATCCTCCTGTCTCAGCCTCCCAAGTACTAGGATTACAGGTGTGCACCACCACATCCAGCTCAGCAGAGGCTCAATGTAATGCTCCAAGGCTAATGTTCAAATGGTGAAGCCCTGGTGAGAGTGGGGCAGGACATTTGACAGACAGTGTGCCCTAAGAGAGGGGAAGTTCCCCACAGGAAAATTGAGGAACTGTAACCAGAAGAGGAGGTGGATGCTGTGTGGTTAAAACAGACTCCACATGTGCAGGCTGTGGAAAAAGAGGAAGCCGGACGGAGATGTTCCACAGACACGAACCCTGCCTATCTGGCACCCCAGACCTCCCACTCCGAGGGCCCAGCTGTACTCACGGCTCAGATTCTCTGTTTCTTTCTTTGGTGTTCCTTCCTCGTTTCCATCATCTTTAGTTTCTATATCTGGATGTCTAGTTAGGTGTTCCAGTTTTACCTAACTCTAGCCATCCAAAGTATGCTGAACCGTTGTCACAAATAGGACATCCTATTAAGTGTGTACGCGTAAAGTGTTAGTCCTGGCTGAAGAAGGCGAAAATCTCACAGAGAGAAGCTCACAGGCTGGCGAAATTCATGCTCTTTATACCAACAATTTATTTTACTCATTTTGTTGTTGTTCATAGCATATTTCCTTACCATCAGCTTTGAAGCCTTGGGATCATTTGTGCCTCGACCTTTTCCCGAATCTCCCATATTGATCACTGTGTCCACTTGGCAAATCCTCAAGTCCTTCCTTCCCAGTGCTTCCTCTGTCCATTTCTGCATTTCTGTCCCATCACCCGCCTCCTTGTCAGAACCCTCATGTCCTCACACTCACTTGTCTGTGGCCTGCTAGCCTGATTTCTATCGTCCTCTGTCTTTCCTCTGTGCTTACAGATCCTCTAAGCCCTGCTGTCATTTCACGCTGACCTATGTGAACGTATTTCTCTCCGTCTCTAAAGCATCCTCAGCTCAGGCACTCAGCCTTCCTCTTCTCCTTCCCATGCACCGCGCTATCCCTGCTTGGATGCCTCTACTCATGTCTGCGAGTCACCTGGAGTAGCCTCCGTCAACTCATTGTCCATTTAAACCTGCAGTTCTCAGTCCTAGCTGTACATTCTAATTACTGGGAGAGTTTAAACAACATATATATCAACAGAAAGGATCCACCTAGCCCAGTTAAACTGAAACCTCTGGAGCACAGTAGTTTCAAAAGTGGCCAGGTAGTTCTAATGTACTGCTACAGTTTGGAACTCCTACTTAAATATTAGGCTTCATGCAAACATCTGTAAACTTCTCTAGCATGTAACCACTGCACCTTCCATTCCCTTTTTTTCTTTGAACTTCTAGAGAACTACAGTTCCCATTGTCCAAAGTAGTCCTATTTCACAGTTGTCTGTGGCGTTTGGTTTATCTTACAAGCTCCTTGAGGACAGGAATAAAAGACTTAGAAGATTAAGGGAGATGTTCCGGGAAATGAAATGCACAATAGGTGGAGATACAGCCAAGAATGTTCCAGATGACTGTGAGTGGGAAAGTGGAAAATGAAGTGTTATGGACTGAACTGTGTCCCCTTAAAATGTATGTGTCAAAGCTCTAACCTCAATACCTCAGCGTGTGACTTTATTTGGAGAGAGGGCCTTTAATGAGGCGATTAAGCTAATGGGAAGCCATTAATCCAAAATGGCTGTTGGCCGTGTAAGAGGAGATTTGGACACAAGACACCAGGGACGCTCATGCACAGAGGGAAGGACACGTCAGGACACAGTGGGAAGACGGCCATCTGAAAACCAAGGACAGTGGCCTCAGAAGCCAACTCTGCCAACAGCTTGATCTTGGACCTCCAGCTGCCAGAGCCACGAGCGAAAAGTCCTGTTGTTTATGCCTCTCAGTCTGAGGAGTCTTGTCAATGCCCCGGCAAACTAATACATGAAAGAGAGATCTGGACAAACTAAAATTATGAATTTAGTGAAAATAATCAAAATCATACTGACAGGCTCTGAGCTGTCTGAGGAAAAAGTTTCTGACCATATAACTTGATAAAGGAGTTGGAGTTCAAATTACCTAGGAATGTAAACAGACACATCTGTCTTTGCAAGTCTATCAAATTCAACTGTCTTTAAAGAGTTCCTAGCCAGGTTCAGTGATGCATGTCTGTAATCTCAGTACTTGGGAAGCTGAGACAGGAGGATTGCAGGTTCCAGGACAGCCTCAGAAGGTAGTGAGACTCTCATTGACCTATCGAGACCCTGTTTCAAAATAAAATAAAATAGGGCTGGAAGTGTAGCTCAGAGGTACCCCAGCACCATGAAAAAGAGATTTCCCCATCAGGACTTGTAACAAAAAGTTCAAATTGAGCTCTGCCATGAGAACTGGAGATAAAAATAGGATAAAAATATTTGGTTTAGCTGAATGATGATAATTAGATTTTATCTATCAGATTTGCAGATGGTAACACTGCTACTCATTTGTAAAAACCTGTAAGTCAACCTATATTCTGTGTTGCACTATTTACAGTTGATATTTGATTTCTCAAGAGAACATTTTGACAACTCTGATCTTCAAAATGTTCTGATATAGATCCTGCAAAAACACAAATAGCATAGGATTTATTTTGGGAATGATTTAGTCCTTAGACAATCACTAATCCACTAATGCCATGGAAAGTTATTTAGTAATTTTTGAGCACTTACAATAGGAGTTAATACAGTATTTACCATGTGCTCAGTCCTATCGTAATCACTTACGTTAACAAATGGCAGCGGCGGAAGATGAAGACATTACGATTTCATTACGTAGATAAGCACACTGAGGCAAAAGGAGGGTCTGACTCAAGGTCACTCTGTTAGTAAGTGGAAAATGTAAGTATAATAAAGTACACTTCCTACACCTAGCCTATCGACCATCCTAGCCCAGCAGCACAGCGCGTTTTCGTGTTAGAGGCTCACCGCCCTCGAGACCCGGTGACTGATGGGGGGCTGTGGCTTGGTGCTTCTGCCGGGCATCTTGAGAGTATCGTTCCATATATCGATAGCCTGGGAAAAGGTCAAAATCCAGGATAGAAAGCATGATTTCTCCTAAATATTTATTACTTTCACGCCATTGTAAAGGAAAAAGAAGAAGGAAGGAAGGAAAGAAGGAAGGAAGGAAGGAGGAAGGAAGGAAGGAAGGAAGGAAGGAAGGGCATAAGTCAAACCATTGTAAGAGACCGTTTCTATATCAATCTTTTCTCTTCCTCTGAGACTCCAACGACAAGCATGTTAATCCTTCTGATGGTTCTACGGCTCCTGTGGCTCTATTTTCTTTCCAAGTGCTTTTTCTTCCTATTCTTCGGATTCAATGGTCCATCTTCACACTCACCTTTTTGCTATCTCCTTTCTTAAACTCTCCTGAACATTACTCTTTCCTATCTGTGGATACTTCATGAAAAGCATCTACAGACAGACTGTGCTGTCTTTACTCTCTCTTTGCATTTCCATCTACGACAGGCAATGTGTGCTCCAGAAAGGTAGAGTTGGCCAGGTGGGGTGGCACACACCTGTAATCCTAGTACTTGAGAGGCTGAGACAGGAGGATCATAGGTTGGAGACCAGCTTCAGCAACATAACGAGACTCCCAGCAACCTAGTGAGAACAAAAAACAAAATAATAAAAAGGGCTGGGGGGGGTGTATCCTGGAGGTAGAATGCCCCAGGATTCAATTCCTAGTACCACAAAAGAAGGAAGGAAGGAAGGGAGGGAGGGAGGAAGGAA